>JAWWLR010000054.1:37598091-37609422 GCA_035041075.1 Acraspis erinacei
GATATTTTCACCAAGAATGATTTGACCTTAAATAGAAAACAGTTCAATTCAACCAGAAATACTCATTAACATCAAAATTGGTAAATTTTTTACCACAAAAAATTAATTTTTAACCACAAAGCTGCATTTCTAACCAAAACGGATGGATTTTCTACCATGGCGATGAGTTTTATACTAAGCAAGACAAGTTTGTTACAAAATATATGAATTGGCGAACTAAGAATTCATTTTTTAATTAAAAAGGTAATTATTTAGTTTCAAATATCAATTTTCAACTAAAGCTAGAGTAGTGATTACTGAAAATAAAAAGTTAATTCTCAAACAAACAAAAAACTATTTTTTTAAATATGTATAATTTTGCAACCAAAGATATAAATTGTGTACTAAAAAGATAAATCTTTAGCAAAAAAAATGGATTTTTAACAACGTATTGCAATGTTCCACAAATTAGTTGAATTTTCTATAAAAGATGATTTTATAAATATAAATTTTAATTTTAGAACCAAAAATGGAATGTTCATATTATGAGGTAAAAAAATTAACTCTTAATAAAAAACGCATTGTGTAAAAAATATAATAGTTTACTTGGACCAAAAATGAGAAATCTTCAAAGAAAATACTTGCATTTTCAGTTAAAAAAGTTAAATTAGAAAGGAAAAAAACAATATTCATCAAAATGGTTCAATTTCCAACAAATTAATTCGATTTTTAACAAGAAATAAATGTTTGGCAAAAGAGTTAAGCAATCTAGCAGGTGGTTGACTTTTCCATCAAAAAGATGAAATTCTCGCCAGGATGATTAATTTTATAACAAACGAGAAATATTTTCAACAAAATATGTAAAAGAGGTTTCAACATAATAGTTAGAATTGTTAAGTAAAAAAACGAATTTTCAACCAAATGGTAGAATTTTTAACCAATTCAGACGAAGTGGTACACAAATAAAATTGTAGAATTTTCAGTTAGAAAGTATGAACTCTTAATCAAAAACTATTTGGATTATCTTATTGAGTGCTATTAATTTAGTTCACATTCAAGCGAAAATACGAAAACAGGGGAGATAAGGAAGTTTTTTTTTAAAAAAAATGCTACAAAAGAGGAGAATATGGGAAAAAGTTTGAAGTTTGAAATATGAAAGTGATTTTCAAACTTTGAAAGTTATTATTTATTATTTATTATCGAAGTTTGTAACGATACGTTCACTCCCCTCCCCCGATGTTTTTTGGCGCCACCCCCTCTGTCCTCAAATTGGAAACGTAATTTATGAACGACTCATTTGCAGCACATCAATATTATATAAAACACATTCAGTAAGATCATTTCTTTAAATCAAGATTTTGTTATTTTCAGTGCAGAGATACGATTGTTAGTCATATATGTCAGCATTTTTATACAATTCTTTATAGAAAGAGACGATTACTATTCGACTGTATCAACCAATTTCAATTAATGCCCGTAAAGTTCTATAAATGGAACGATTTTCCACTTTTCAGAAACAAGCGAGATTTCCAAATCGCATTTTTTATGCAGTACTTTAAAGGACAAGATTTAGAGATTGCAATAACAATGAATTTTAAAAGACATGAATATCCTTGCCAAATGAACAAGAATGCAACAATACTGTTCTCAATAATAATTCAATCACCATAATGAAATCACAGAAAAGTATCTGAGAATACCCGGGAAATAATACAGTCAAAGAAGATGATTTCGGACATATGGGGTTAATTTGTACATTCCTATATTAATAGTTTAAATGACTTAAGGTGATTTAAACCAGAAGGTGGAACCAGTTCAGGCTTAAACTAATTCCAGATTTTGCTAGAAACCACCTTGAGTGATTACGAAAATCAATTTAGTAACGTACGAATTCACCCCATGTGTTCGGAATTACCCCGTTTGACGGTACTTTTATATAATATGGAAGTTTATCGCCATCGAGATTGAAGACGATAAGATAATAAAAATAACTGTTTCTCAATTTATTATCGAATTCAAAAAACTGATAAAGCAATCTCGTATGAAGAGCACTTCAAAAAAATTGTCCATTAATTAATTGATATAATTCGAAAACAAAAATCAACGTACGTATGGAAAACGTATTTCATAAATGAAATAATTGATTCCTCAGCAGAAATATTAGTATTAAAATTTAAGAATAATGTAAATACTCTATCTATGTGTGTACTAATCTATGAATTCTTAAAAAAACACTGTACAACGATTAGAAAACATGTACTCTAAACCCAAGAATTTATATTAACTTCAAATATTTAATTCCATTGCTACATCAGGATAAATTCAACAAATTCTGTTTGTTTTGTTTCGCCAAGTGGTAAAGATCACCTGAATACACACCGAATTTAATAATGCTACACTGTTTCTATTAGTGATGATGCAAAATTTCTGCGATAAAAACAGAGTGATACATGTACATTTCTGCTTAGATATCACGAGATATTCTGGAATAAATAACATTCATGCCAAAAATAACAACTGATTTAATATTATGTACGTAAGAATGTTTGTCTTATATTTTTGGTCTTCATTGCTCTTTCTTGTAGGCATGTACCGTCTTCTGTAATTAATGTAAAGTCTTTCGTAGGCTTTCCTTAGAAAAAACGTATGAAAACGTTCAGATGCTAAAAGGAACTGCACCCTAACTTCTTCTTTTTGTTGTGATATTGAAAGTATATAAATCAATTTCGTGTTTATTGCCGAATGGTTTATCGTAAAGTGCGCAGTTTTTTCTTTATTCAGGTTGAAATCATACGTTAAATGTAAACTGTTTACCGAGTCATGATGATTTTTCAGGTTCTCTACACAAAGCTTTGTACATAAAGAGTAGATAGACAAAGGTAAGAAGTTAGTGGCCAATTGTTCCAAGTTAAAGAAAGCATTAAATCGGTAAAATATGATTCAATTGCATATGCCCATTTTCCTTTTTCTCTTTTGGTTTTTTTTGGACAAAAGTAGAATTCTCGATGCTTTCAATACGAAACCAAAGATTGCCAACGTTTGTTTAACTCCTGAATGCAAATTCGTCGGTATGTATAATTGTTTTTAATTCTATTTTCATCGTGCAATTTTTTATCTAACGACAACGGAAACTTTAGATTGTTGCCAAAAAGTCGAAGATTTTTTATTCAAGCATTTATATATTATGATATGTTTACATTACAATGGTCCAAGAATGCACAGGTTTTTTTCTTAATTTTTATGGAGCATAAATATCTTTGTTTTTAATGATATTTAGAGGTTGCACAAGCTTCATGAAGTTTTTTCGGTTTTTATATAATAAAAAATGTTTTCAACACATAAAATACTACTTTCTACTAACAATGAGATGATCACATAAATTGCTTAAATAACTTTATATTTTTATTTTATTTTGAATTTTGATTACTTTATTTTAAAATTTTCAGTGAGAGTGAGGTAATTAATTACTTTAACTTAATAAAAATAATTGTTTAAATAATAAAGTAGAGTTTTTTCTGAAATATTTCAGATTTATATTCACTAGGAGCATGGTAATAATCAAAGCAATTCAACAAACCTATTTCTTTAAATAAATTATTATTGTTTATAACTATCTCCTCATATGAGAAAGCTAGATATTTTCGCTTCGCCCTAATCTTTGTGTTGTCATTATTAAAAAAAAATTTACAAGTAATTTGCAAACCTATTTCCTGCACCTACGATACGCTTAATCATCTGATTATTTGTTTCTATCTCTACTGTAAAATGGCCTATTTGTTTAAATTAACATTTTTTTAAAGTCACAAAGTAGTATAAATAATTCTTTATAAAAAATAATACTATTTGAAAAATTATGTTTGTTGATGTTTATTTATTATTTGATTCTTAACTAAAAAAACGAACCGAAAATGAAAATTGTAGAAAAAAGCGCATCTGGCTAGCATTGAGCTAAAAAAGATAGTTCTAAGCAATTAGGGTTGGTTTAAATAATTATGTCTGTTAACATGCATTTAGTATTATCTCACTAAGTGAACAGTGAACAAAATGTAAAAAAGTTCAGAGAAAGCCGCAACTCTCTAGCTTGAGGAGAGGAGCAGATAGTTTCAAATAATAATAATTTTTAAAAATAATTAGGTTTGTCGCATAATTTTGACCCCACAATAGTAGAAAAGTTGATAAAAAGCAGAAAATTATTCAAAAACTGCAACTTTCGAGAATTATTTTAAAAGAATATTGTGATTAATAATAACAAATTGTTTAAACAAGTTATATGAACATATAATGATCAGGGCGTAAAAATTATTTTAATGTATTTCGAATAATTCTTAGTTAAAAAACGGCAAAGGAACCGTAATTAGGGCCAAAAACTCGCAAAACCCAATTTTTGAATTCTGGGTTCTTTTGGACCCTATAAAACAGACTTATCAGGGCAAAATGGGAAGAATAATTTTTTTATCCGTATTCTATAGCTAATATTGAACATAAATGTTTAAATTAAATTATTATGAATAAAATTTACAAAAACTTCTTTCATTCTTTTGTGTATACGAACAAACTTCCGAGCGGTATGCATGCAAATAAAAAAAAATCCGCCCGCTTGGCGGGCACAATCTCATCGCACGCGGCTCGCTTCGCTCGCAAGTTTGAGCGCGCCTAAGGCGCGCGACTGTTGATCATCGCGCTACGCACTCGATAATATATTTGTTTTGCGCTTTGCGCTTGATAATGTATTTACCTCGCGCTACGCGCATGGTCCTTGTATATTCCCTACAATTTTGCACAGATTTTTTTAAATCAAGGGTCAAAGAATCGACACCAGTGATTTGGTAATAATGAATTCTCATTTTGTTAAATCTCATTTAGCTTTAACGAACACATTCTCGTCACCTATCTCGCGCTTCGCACTCTAATTTGTCCCTCAAATTGTATATAATTTCTATAAGTGTATATTATTACAATTCATAACATGCATTGGTAATAAAACAGACGTTGTTTCATCGTATTGTTAAAAAAATGCGTATTCTTTAAAAAAAATGTTGCTACAAAATTTTTTATTGCAACTTGTGCCATTTTTTCAAAAACTGAATTTGCTCATTTCCAATTATATTTTTATAATTTAAAAGTTACAGATACGATCTACATATCAGTCTTACAGTTTTTTAACTTCTAAATTATATCACTACCCTAAGTGATCCAGACTTATTCAATTGAATTTTCTACCGCATCGTGTTCTACATCGAAATTGTGGTGCCCGATTGCTTCATCTCCCAATAATTCTCTAAAAGAGTCTCAAAGCGTCTAGTGTCGACAGTCTATAGTTACAACAACATTCCCATGAAACTTCGATTAATGTGGAGGGGGGGGGGCGATTAGTTTCAAACGAAAGTCATTGCTAGTTACTGTTTATTCTGAGAAGGCCACCAAACTTTAGCAGCGTTGTGTTAGGAGTTCATATATTCTTCATCTATATAATTGAGAAACTTTGAAATACTGTGAAATAGTTGAATGGAGAAATATAATTTTTAATTTCCCATTATTTCTTATGTTTTTAAAATTTGAATTTTAAATTATTCAAAAAAAAAATCAAAAAGTTTCTATGATGATCCTGTAGGGCATTCAAATGGAAAAATTCTTCTACTCTTGACTTTTTTTAATATCGTGCGTTATTTGGCTTAAAATCTTCATTTTTGTATGTTTTTTGAAACTTATAAGTGTTATAACTCTGGTAAATTTTTGTTTTATTAAGAAAATCATTAGGATGCATATTCCAAAAATATTCAAAATGTGCTCTGTTTTTAAATTTTTATTCAAAATGTCTGGCTAACCAACTTGACCTTTATTTTAAGATACTAGAAGAGTGTACCAAAGGAAAATCTGATATGTGAATTCTTTGGAAAGTTATCGTGCTAAAAAAGGTTCAAGTGTCAAATG
Source organism: Acraspis erinacei (assembly GCA_035041075.1). Classification (NCBI taxonomy): domain Eukaryota; kingdom Metazoa; phylum Arthropoda; class Insecta; order Hymenoptera; family Cynipidae; genus Acraspis; species Acraspis erinacei. The sequence continues at coordinate 37,604,002 of JAWWLR010000054.1, forward strand.
TTACACAAATCAAATACCTTTTCTGATGAGAATGTAAACCAAATTTTCCAATGGATTTTTGAACTACCCTGATCTACACATGTTACAATGTGTAAATATTTAAATTTTTAAATAAAAGTTTTTAAGCTTATTCATATTACTTATCAATTATTTTTCGAGTGCAAAATATTTCTATTTTCATTACATTTTAAGTAATAAAGATTAAAAACAATTAATAATTTCCTTCTATAAGATATTTTCAAATTTGTTGTTTAATTTCCTTCCATTGTGCGTGATAATGCGCGTAACATTTCTAAATGATAAAGGGCGTCCAACAATATGTTTGTTGAATCGACCCAGAAAACTCACAGGAGATGAAATATTTACATTAACAAAAATTAAAGGTTCACTTTTGAGTAAAAAATTGAATGCTAAATTTTTGTGTGCTATTTATAGCCCCTTTTCGAAATGTTGTTTTTGTTTGAAAGCTCCGATATTCTGTAACTGGCTTGACCTTGAAGTCGTTCTATCCTCGCCTTCCTAAAATTTCTCTTCCGGGCTTTTTCTAAGTTCACCTACGTTCGCCTTTTTGCCCCTACTTTTTCTTCTCTCACTTCACCCTTCGCAGAGCTACCCTTGCCCAACTTCTTCTTCCTCTACTTTCCCCTCTCCTCACTCCCCTAGCTGACATTCCCACTCCTATACTTACCGTCCCGAGCCCTCACACCCCCTCCCCTTTTCTCATCCTACTAGCCCTCCTCCACTTCCCCTCCCGTCTTTTTATATACTTCCCCTCCCGCAATTTCCCCTTGTTTCCTCCAAGTTCCTCTGACCACGTTTCTCTCATTCCCCATACTTATTCTCTAAATAAGATCAGGTTCGAATTATAAAAAGACGAGTAGGACAGAAAGAGTTAAAAGATTTTATTTTCTCAAGAAACTTTAAAATCTAATCACGTCAAACACAACTTTTCAGACAAGAGTTTCTAACCCATTTTTTTTAATGCTGCTGAACTTCTAAACTTTATAAATATATACATGTACAATATCACTGTATCTAGTTGTTTGTATTCGAATAATAAGGTATTAAAAAAATTATTCCACTACACTTTTATATATATATATATATATTATATATTAAATTTCATTTAAATTCATGATAATTATTCTGATAATTTCATTTTACACAGAACAAAAATAAGTTTGGCAGTAATTTTCGATTCTTAATAATAAAACATGTTACCTTCTTCCAGTTATCCAAAAATAAAATTGCAAGAAATTCAATCGATGAATGATAGATTATTACTTTAATTGCAAATATTGGACAAGATTTAAAGAAATAAAACAATTTGAGTTTTTAGGCATGCTGCTATGCAGACCTGTATATTAAATTTAATGTAAAATTTACAGCTTTTCATGTAGAGATTTCCGATTGGCTAGAACAAACCGGCACACGAAGGCTTAAAAAACGCGCGATCGTAACTCAACTCTCCCTTGAGAATCTACAACTAAATCTACACAGATCATACCACGTAAAATGTTTGGTAGATCAGTTTCAGAATCCGTATTCGAGGTGTGCTTCTTCATGAAACACTCCGTAATATTTTTCTTTTTATTTCTTAGCACTTAATGGAATTTAGAGTAAATTAATTTATTTTGACATACATTAGACTAATGTAAATTAGATTTTATTATCATTTTGTTTCTTATGAAGCTTATATTTTGTATTAGAATGCAAGCAAAATGTATACCAAAATTATGTCCTGCAGACTTCTTTAAAATGTGACAAGAATGACGATCTCCTTTTATTTTTCTTCTGCAGTTTATGCTCGTCACTTAAGTACTAAAAATTTTTAAATCTTCATGGAAGAATTGAAAAGGAAGAAATTTTCTTACAGATGATTCAGCCATCATCGTCAGAAATTTGTGTTGATAAAATCTTAGCTGAAAAATTACAAAATATTAAAAAATAAATAAAACCGTAAATTTCTTGCAAATATCCTCACAACAATTTTAAATATGTCGCTTAGTGGGTTTTTGATTCTTCCGCTATCTTTTTCATATCACTTAAGGTTATCAATCCACTGTCTTAGAATAACCTGAAATCAAAAAGCAGAATCTTCCAACATTATATCAAACTGACGTGTAACATTTGTAGGTAAGTAGACTCGATAATAAACAAACAAATATACAATAATTTTGTACACAACATGATTTCAATAAAAAAAAGAAAGTTCAATAGTCGATGAATTCTTGTCTTGTCATGAAATCACAAGAAGAAAATTATTATAAAAGGTAAACAATAAATTTCACTAATCTATAGCTTGTATTATGCTGACCCTTATGGCAACGACTCAAAAACTAAAATTATAATGATCATCTTATAGAATTGACACTTAAAATTAACATTTTATTTTACAGCTACCACAATCTTGCAGTATATAGACCCAAAGGCAGCGCCGTGCGATGACTTTAACAAATTTGCCTGTGGTACTTTTTTCAAAAACACAACCTTGCCGAAAGACAGGCCTCGGATTGACAGATACGATATCGTTAATGTCAAAAATCTGGAGCGATTAAAAGTTATTCTTGAAGAGAAAACTCAACGCAATGAACCAAGATGGAGCACACTCGCAAAAAACTTTTACAAATCTTGCATGAACACAGGTAAGCACATTTTAAGTTGTGAAATTTGTTATAAAAAAATCTTTTCCAAGAAGAACTAATTATCCTTCTCTTTCTATAGCTGCAATTGAAAAGAATGGTCTTACTGGAGCATTACGAGATTTAAAAGAATTAGGCGGTTGGCCTGTTTTGGAAAAATCGTGGGACGAGACAAAGTTTGATTGGAAACAGACAACTTATACTCTGATGAAATTCGGTTATGGAGTGAGTTACTTCTTCACTGTCCATGTGAAGGAAGACTATTCAAACAACCTAAGACGTGTTCTTCATGTGCGTAATTACGCCTAAAGTAAAAAGTTATGAATTAATATTAAAATTTAATATATTTTCGGTAAAAAAGTACTTTTTTAGATCGACCAACCACCCTTATCGATTGATCGTGAATTTTTAGTGAAAGGGCTCACGGACCCAACGGTCACTGCCTACTATAATTACATGGTTGACATTGCTGTCCTTTTTGGTGCCAACAGAACTAAAGCTGAAAATGATTTAAGGGAATCTCTCAAATTCGAGATTAGTCTCGCCAATGTGAGTGTATATTATAATATTTTTATACCACTGCTGCTACTAAAATTTTTGTAACGGTTGACGCATCAAAGATAACATTGAATCAATGAAATATGGTTTTTCTGGAATAATTGTTTCCAACGTATATTGATCTATTTTGTTACAAGCGACAACTTATCCAAAAAGATCTATACTATAACACGGAACAGACAAATCCTGGGGCAGAATTCTTTTGCATTACTGTAAACATAATTTTAAACCAAAATATTTTTGTTCATAAAATATTTTTTCTGCCGACGATTTATCTATATAATTTGTTTTATTTTCTTAGTTAAATAATTTCATAATTATTTACTGCAAAATGAGTATTTTTCAAAGAAAATTTAGATAATAATTAATATACTTTTAATAAATAACTTTAAAATCCTAGATCTCTAAAAGTGATAAAGATAGAAGCAATGAAGCTGCTCTCAATAATCGAATGACAGTGACAGTGTTATCCCAAAAGTATCCGAGTATTCCCTGGAAGTTATACTTCAACTCAATTTACTCCGTTATGAACTCCAGCATCGTAATTGGCGACAATGAATTAATAATAGTGGGCGAGCCTACTTTTTTCAAAGATTTCGAAAATCTGATAAAGAATATCCCAAAAAAGGTTCAGGCTAATTATCAATTATGGAGAGCAGTTCAGGATGACTTAGAGTATTTAACCGCAGAAATTCGGGAACGTCAATTGAATTTTAAAAATACAATGAATGGTGCAACTAAAATAAAAGATAGGCGACAGGAATGCCTCGAGCAGACACTTGATACTTTTCTAAAATTTAGTGTTGGTGCTCTATATGCCAGAAAGCACTTTAGTCCAGAATCTAAGAAAATTGCAGAAGAATTAGCCGTCGATATCAAAAATCAGTACAAGAAAATGATAGAAGAGGTGAGATTTCCTCATGAAATGTTTCGATTCAGTTTTGTGGAGAATATATGATAAAAAATAATTTAATTATATTAAGATGAAGACACTTTAGTACCAGCTCAATAAGTATGCGCGTAGATTATATTCTCAATTTTTAATCCCTCTCTTCATGTCTCATGGTTCCTCTTACTTTTAATTCAGGCAAAATGGATGGATGCAAAAACAAGAATAAATGCTTTAAACAGACTTGCATCTATGAAACTTTTCATTGGATGTCCCAATGAATATTTCGATGACAAGATTCTTAACGATTTCTTCAAGAAGGTAACCCCGGATATAACCCCTAATGATAACTTTCAGGCAGCATCAGCCATGTCCATTTTCTTGTATGACTATTATTTTAATCAACTAAGGCAGCCTGGTAACACATCGCACTGGACCATTCATGCCGAAAGTTATATTATAGGTCCATTTTTTTCTATAGTGGGAAATGGCCCTGGCAAGTATATTTTATTGATTGATTCTTACGATCCTGTACACGGTTTTTGGGTTATCAAGGGGAACTTAAAACTGTCGGATTTTTTTTAATTGGTACTGCTCTCAGGGATAAGTATAACCAACCGAACTTGTAAAATTCTTCAGTAATAAACGCACTTATGCATCAGTTTTAGTTTATTGTTTGTTGTTGATAAATTCAGGACTAAACTTTTCAGAAAATGGTGGGAGCAGATTCTTTATTTCTGTGTTTAGATTTTTTATTTTTTTTGTTTATTTCATTCTTATTTTAATGCAAACAGCGAATAAATGTTGATTTTTTTAAATTAATTTTTTTATCTTCTTTACAAAATTTTCCGTATACTTCTCGTCCTTTCAATGTAATTCGCAGAAGTATAGGAAAGATAAAAAATTGTTAAATTTCATAGTTAAATGTTACAAGCAAATTGTATGAACAAATAATCGACATTAGGGGTTATTCGTCTTTGAGGTAAATTTCTGCTCTGAAGACGCTTGTTTTCATCGTTAGGATAATACGTGGCCATTAAAATTTAAGAACAAATAGTATTTGTTTATTTTATAATTAATTATATAAACAAATACACATTTTGGGCGTTTTTAGGCGAAAAGAAATCATTCTTTCTTCTGACCTTGCTGAAATTATATTGCGAATGATGTTTTCTAAAAATATTTTGCATTCTATCAATATTGGTTTATTTTATAAACAAATTATACAAAAACATTCACATTTTGCGCATTACTAAAATTACACAGGCCTACAAAATTCAAAGAATTTCCACACCCACAGACTGGACCTGGTGAACCTGAAGGAATTTGATG
>JAWWLR010000054.1:37624826-37639790 GCA_035041075.1 Acraspis erinacei
TTGTTATCTGGAGAATAGTTTCGCGAACTAAACCTTTTAACTGCTTATAGCGTCTTATGGGAAATCCGTGTTTTTCTCTTATGGGCTCAGTTTATTAGTAGAATAGGGTAGATGAGATACATGTCAGTGTATGTGCAGTTAAGTTTACGTGTGTTTGTCGAAAGTTATTTGTGGCTACTTTCTTGTTATCTTCAATGTTACCGTCTACAGGTTGCTGCAATGACGAAGGTGAGTGACGCGTCCCAATCACTACCACTCAGAAAATTTTTTCAATAAACTATTTAAAATTTTTGAAAGCACATCTATGTTTGGCATGCGATTCCAAACACTTTGACATATAAAATTTGCCTGCAGCTTGAAAAACAACGCAGAAAAATACGAACCGGGTAAAACCAATAGAATATCAGCCGTAGAATACTGCAGATAACAGATTTAGACCGTTTTCCTCCTTGTAGATAACATATGAATAGCTTTCACTTGAAATCTAACGTTCAATTTTTATTCACATGCTATAAGAGTAATGTTTATTGTCTTTCTCTAGTAAATGACCGTGTGTCAAACTTCTGAAATGTCAGTTAATAGGTTTCGACCGCCATCCTTTCAAATGTGTCACGCTTTTTTAACATTTTAAGTATGCAAAGTTCTAATTCCTAATTCAAAATGTAGGATAAATGCGTTTTTATATGGATTATTTACTTCTGTGATACTATTTCTTGAGAAATAGTATGTCTCTAGTGCATACTATTAATGTAAAACAATATTACCAGCTTATTTTAAAATATATCAAAAATTTCAATTATGTTATATATTTGAAAAACTGTCCAAAATTATTGAAAAATTAGTTATACTCGTGGAATTTTCTTAAATCTGAAGTTAAAGTATGCTACAGTAGGACCTAGTTCGTGTCGCAGACTTGGGGCCGGGAACCTCGTTCGTGTCGCAAACTTCGGTTCCGGTCGCTTCATGATTTATAACAGGGGGTCCGCTTTTTCGGTGATAAAATTAAATGTACCCCTTATCTTCTTCGTCAATTTGACTACGAAAGCCTTTTTACTAAAAATAAATCTACTTTGAAAAATAGTTATAAGATATTTATTAATTTAAATATTCCTGATGAAGTAAAGGCACATTTTGCTATTAAATAAAGATAAGGGCATTTAAAGCAGTAAAATGCTTCATGATAGGTACAAAATAAAAATATTTTTATTAGAGAACATCTTTTGTGAACATAGTCTTATGTATTATATAGTAAAATACAGGTGCATTTACAGAGTATCGGAAAACAGTATTTCAAGTTACGTAAAACTAAAAATTAATATGTAGTCTCATATTTAAAAAAACTTTTTGGATCATAAGAATTAGTTAACCATTTTTGTATGTTTCCTGTTTACAGTAATAGTTTGTTCAAGCAATATAAATTAAATGGATAGATTAACATGTAAATCCTTTTCTTTTGTCCACAAGATTTCTTCGGAAAAATATATATTGCCTAATTTCCTCTAAAAAATAGCACATTTCACCCTCGAGAAATTCTGCGACTTCAAGCGCAAATTAGAATGGATTCGGTATTTAGATGAAATACTCTGTGAAATAATTTTTTTTAATCAGAACATTTATAAAGCATTGAATAATTTATAAAAATTTTATAGGTCAAAATACGATGTACCTACATTTAAATTCTATAGAAATGTATCTATTTTGAAATCAATATTAGAATAACGAAATATATAATACGAATATTTAAGATTTCATATTTTTTTATATAATATTAGACTATACAGATTATGTTATGGATAAAAAAAAATTGCAAAAAAAGGTTAAACCTACTCAATATGAAGTGAAACATAACCTCACTTTATAAGGAATTCGCAAGGTTATCAGATCGATTCACATACTTCAACGAAAGTAGATGATGCTGATCGAAAAAATTTCGACAGCGACACGAACGAGTGCAACACGAAGGAGGTTCCACTATATATGAATGTCTATAAAACTTGTAACAGTCGTCTTTCATATGTTTTGCAAAATATATTTTTTAAATTAAACTTAAATTAACATTTTTTATATAAAACAAGTATTCAGAAATCCAGTAAAATGTTCTATATAAAACACAGTAACATGTAAGAAATTGTATTCGGAAATTGAGATAAAAATAGACTTCCCTGACCTTCCATTTTCGAAAATATATTTTTTTCAAATAATAAGTTCTCTGTTTCATCCTCGATAGGCATCAAATGTTCGCATAAGTCTATTAAAATATGTATTTGAGGAGTATCATTATATTAAATAAGGTAGAATCATAGTCGTGCCAGGTAACAGTGGAGTACCAGTTTCTTATAGTAAAATTGGTGTTAAAATGTATTGAAGAAACCAAAAAGTAATTTCCAGTGTTAGTAGTTTAAATTTTGTTAATAGTAATTTATCAACAATAGAACTCCATTTCTTTGCCTCTAAGTATTATAAGGCAAAATTTGCGGTACGTTTCTTTGAGCTATGGTATCACAAAATCCAATTGTGAAAAAGTGAAAAACTTTTACTTCAGCAGATGAAGTTTAATTTGTGTTAATAAAATATTTTCACGATTTAAAGTTAGATTAGACTATATCAACGGTCTAATTTTTAAACAAAAATCTGTTCCTTATTTCAACAAATAAGTATATATATATTGGCATATATGCATCGACAGTTTATAAGAAATAGGATTTTCGCAGTTTTCTTAAGCAAAAAGGACAATTGATTTTTCAACCATTATTTAAATAATACATTGAAGCTATCAGCTGTATGCATATTTTATGTATTTTGGTTGTGAAAAGTGCTTCCAAAAGATCTTCTGTCGAAGTTGAATCGAGACAAAATTAAAAATTGACTATTTTTACGTTGTTTAATCTTGATTTATAAGAAATATTATTGAAGCGATTAGTTTTACAAGATTGTATTTTTTAATGATAATAGTGATAAAAATTGATCTAAAGAACCATCGCAGAGGAAACATTTATTTTTACTTGTGGTTAATAAAATAATATATGAACAAATTAATTATATTCTTTTAATTTACATTATTTAATTAATCAAACTGAATGTTTTTTCTAGTATCATCAACGCAACGTTACCCAGAAACTAAGTATTTGGAAAGAACTGAACAGAAGTCGTTTGCCCTGAAAAATAAGCCGAAAGCGGTTAACTTTGGTAGGCCATATATTATTTTCTTTTGCTGGATAGGGGTTTTTAGCCTCTTGTTGAAAAAAATCGGGGTTCTTTGAAGATTCGTAAATTGGCGCTTTTCGAGATAGAAGGTTCTAGTTTTTTATCTTTCTCAAAATTTACTCGTCTTCAATCATACTGTTGAAGATTCTGCTCTAAAATGCAATACAACATTTCTCAAACTCACTCTTAAATTTTTTGTGAATTTATTTTTCAAGTTTTGCTTTGATAACAAACATATCTTGTAAGTTTGGTTTTGGCTACTAAACGTCTTGGGCCAGAAGAATTTTTTTGTCCTTACAATTTAATTTTCTATTTTTTCTTGCAAACAGTGATAGATACAGAAAAATATTAAAAAGAAAGTTTGCACGTACAAAATAGTTCTCTAAAAAAATATTCTTGTTTTTTTTTGTTTTATCTTTTATCTTTTCGAGAAAAATTCAAAATTAGATATTCAGGAAAGCAGATTCTCCAGGCCTCAAAAATAGTTTAGACTGAATGATGACGATAAAATGCCTTTCTTTTTTCAGTAGAACTATTCCTGTACGGGGAGGCCTTGGTGGCTCAGACGATAGAACGTCGGGCTGCCACGCAGGAGGACTGGGGTTCGATCCCTGAGCCGGGACCAATGAATATTTTTCTATGTACTTCTACCGGGATTTCGGTGGTTTAGAACCCACCTTAAACTGTAGGTCCCCTCATAAAAATCTTGTTTCGGCTCAAGGATAGACGAGCTCCATACTGTGGCACAACCATGGGGTGACGCTGATTTTTAGAAGATTCGAAAATTAGTCAGCGATCTCCTCGCGCTTGGTGGCACCGTACGGGGGCAACAACGCGGGACAGTCTCTGGACGCTTTCGAGTAATGAACATACACCTGGCACATAAGAGGTATAATCTCAGAATGTTGGTAACAACGAAAAGTCGCCGAGATCCAAAAACACTCGACGAAGATGGCCGGATTCAGAGTACTGCCTTGAGACCAAACACGGGTGTGGCACAATACGCTTTGTAGCTTGAGCGCCAAGGGGGGTGCTGCACGGTCCCTCCCGACCACATTAAAAACAAAGAACAACAAACAAACATTCCTCTGCGGGACCAGATAGTATCAAGACCTTCTGGTGAAAGAAGTTTCCTTCAACCCACCGGCATCTGCCGCGCATTTCAACCTCATATTCAAACTCGGAAAAGCCTATCCCGGCCAGAGCTACCGATAAATGGCCTGACTGTTTTCCTGGAATGCTTTCATATAAACCTTCCATAGACATATCATCTGAGTTTTGAAAACCTTAATGTTCCACCCGCACATCTTGAGGTGCACAAGGATATTGATGCCGCTTTAGAAAACCTGATTTACTGTCTCATCTGGTAAATATCGTGCGACAACGAACAAGTTCACCTTTTAGAGAGTTGTCTTTCAGGTTGGCACCGGGAGAAACTTCTCTTTTTCCTCACATTGTTGCCACTCTCACTTGTAATTTCCTATTTCGGAGGGCAATTTTGGGGCAAACCTGAAAATCGAAAGCATAAGGTTTCTAATGTATTTTACAGGGATGATTTTAAGATCTATGCTCAAAATATAAAACAACGACTCTCCAGGTTCTAGGCTCTCTAGGCTTTAGGCATTGTTGAGTAATACTCTCAGGTGATTGGAATGGACCTTTGTTTAGAAAAATGCGCCAAAGTTTATTTAAAAACAGGAAAACTTAATAGCATCCCCGAAGACCCTGAGCTTATCAATAGAAGCGCTATACGACATTTTGCTGTTGGAGAGCCCTATACATACCTGGGCACGCCACATAGACACATTCAGCATATGGCATCAATAAAGGATACACTATGAAGCTGATACAAGCATCTCATCCGATATATTTGGTATTTCGAACTGTCAGCGAGGAACAAAGTATCTGCAACAAACATGCTTGCCGTCCCAGTAATACTGTATTCATTTGGAGTGGTACCGTGGACGAAGAACGAGCTCCGACCCCTTGGCATCGGGATGCGAAAGGTTATGCAATGAACCAAAGCATGCTACTTAAGTATTCTGTTTTGCGACTCAACATCTCACGCTGTCAAGGTGATCGTGGTATATTGAATCTTGAAGGTCTTCATAATAGGATTATTCTGGGTATAGCCAATAAAGTAGCAAATGGAAGGGAACCTTTCCTAAAATGGCCAGGAAGCACGAAGAAGTTTAAAAGAAGCGTTTCTTTAAAAAGAAGCGTAGGAGGCTAATAAAACACTTGGCCTTGACTTCAATAACAAGGCCTACGAGCCAAAGTTTGTTTTCCTATAATCAACCGTATTAAAGTCGGTCACGAAGGGTTTCATTTCGGCATATCAAGATGGTGTCATTTCCACTTTAGCATACCTTCGCCACATTTTCAGGCAAGATTTTCCCGATGAAATCTGCAGAAACATGTCATGCGCATCCGGAACACATCTTGGACAGATACTATCTAGTTATCCAACTCATGCGGTAACGACCTAAATCCAAAAGCAGAATTCGACAATAAGGTACCGTACTTAAATTACGTAACACATTATAGGCCCCCTCTGAGGCCCCTCCACCCCCGTAACAAACCGTAACAAAATATTTCTACTCCCCCCCCCCCTATTACTGTACATAATTCTTATTTTCCAGAAATGTTTTGCTAGTTATTACTAGTCGAATTAGGAAGGGTGTCCGAGAACTTCATTTTTAAAATTCCCTGACTTGTCCTTGACTAATTTGTCATTTTCCTTGATCATTAACATTAAAATACTGTCCCTTTAAGTTTGAAATTCTTTTAATTTCTAATCTTTTATAAACGGAACAAAACAGTTATTTCTTCCAAATTTTCAAATTTATTAATTTATTTAAAAAAAGGCTTTTCTTCTATAAAAGATGGATTTTCAAAAAGTATTTGAATTTTCAAAATAAAAAGATAAATACCCAATCAACAAGTACCATAGTTTATATTTCAATCAAAAAGATGAAATTTATTTCTAAAAATATGTTTAAAACCAAAAAGACGCATTTTCAAGAAATAAAAATTTTTCACTCAAAAAAGAAATAAAAGTTTATTCAAATTATTGCATCTTCAAGCTAAAGGCGAATTTTCTCTACAAAAACGGAACTTTCAAACAAAAAATAGGACATTTTAGAACAAAATTAATTATTTATTTACCAAAAAAGGAGAATCTTCAACTCAAAAAGATTAATCCTAAAAATAGACTTTTTACTAAAAAGTTAACATTTCCAAATCTTCGAAACAAAATAGTTGAGTTTTCTAACAAATAATAAAATGTATAACTAGAAGGATAATATTCAGGTGAAAGTCCTTGACAATTTGCAAGAATTACCTACATCAGTCAATGAGCCTCTCCCCCCTTTGGTTACAAATCGTAAAAAAATATCTCGACCCCCTCCCCTACTACGAGTCCTTAAGAGTCCTTTACTATGGCGAAAATCGGAAAGTTCTTTCCCTGTTCCAGAGTTGGGCCAAGCTGGGAGCCCCTAGACGGGCCTAGCTTGAGTTTTGCAATTGCTCGAGCTTGGGCCCGGCCAGTGTGAAAGTTCCTAGACTTGAAGACAGCTAGCGCAGTTAAAATTCTCTTTTTTTACTAATTAATATTGAAGTATTAAACTTTATAAAGTGGAAATCATTGAAAATAAATTTATATAAATGCCTAAAATAAAAAGCACTCTAAAAGTCTGAACGCATAAAGAAATCGACGTTATCCTATACTTATACGGTGAAATTGCAGATAAGAAGTTCATATAATTAAAAATAGTATTTTTAAATTCAGGTTTCACGTAACTTCTAACCTCACACTGAGAAAATTTTTTGTCGAATTAGATAGATAAACGTTTATTTTTCAGCCTGCTGGCCCTAAAAAATTGACTTTCTTACACTTCCATTTTATCTTGCCTTTCTCGATTTGCAACGCCTCGCCCGCATTTCGCTATTTTTCGCCTCGCACGCATGACGCTACTTTCTCGCTCTGCCTCGCGTTGCCGGCTTCTGCCTCCATAGCTAATCCTTAATCCTTATCTACTATTTAAAATATTTACAATTTTCTTGCATCTCCTTCCTCTCCTATATACAATCATTCCTTCTCCATTCATCTTCCTCCTTCCTTCTCTTCTTCTTCATCTTGCCCAACACCCCCTTCACCCATGCAACTGCCCTTTTGTCCTCCCTTTCATGCAATAATACCTCCATCCTGATCCAACTCCTTTCCACCTCTTCACACTCCTCCAACCAGTGCTCCACTTTTACATCCCCCTTCCCGCACAATTCACACATCGTTTTCTCTTCAGAAAGCCAGAACCTGTTATAACTCTTCATGCATCCGCATCTCATTCTCGATATAAGCTCCTGACTTCCTTGCTCTCCTTTCTCACATAAATATTCCGCTCTCTCTCTCTTTCTCTTGGCATAATCCACACATAGTTTCCATTAAACCTTGACTCTCTTATTCTTCCCTTCCCTGCTTCCTTGTCTCTCTCTGTCCATGCTGTTTCTTTTAACCAACTCATACACCCTCCTTCCTTCCTCATTCATCCTTCTAACTTCATCCAGCTGCAATCCATTAGTTCGAAAATACCTTTGCATCTCCATCCTCCCACCCCTACGTCTGTTCTCCTTCTCCCACCAACATTCCCTAACCAACTTACTTCCCCCCTCTTCTAAAAATTTCTCCTTATATTTAAATACTCTGCTTCCTGTTACAGTCCCTAAACTCGTTCTTCCTGTCTGCCTCCTGACAATATAGTTCGGCGTATTCCTTGCCAATCCTAATTTCCACTTTACATACCTCTCCTGTAACCTATGTACCCCTTCAGTTACCTTCCACTCCACACCTTTTTTCCGTAAAATAAGACACTCATCACTAGCGAAAAACACAATTTCATTCTACTTACAAAATCATCTGCAAGCAACCTCTTTCCCAGCCACCATACCTGCCTCATCACCACATTTGCCCTTCTCAATCTTTTTTTTTATATGCCCCGCCATTCCCACATTCCTCCGAAACAGGAAGACCAGGTACAGAAAATCTTTCACCTCCTGTACCGATTTTCCCTTCCACTTCCAATCTCTTCCCTTATCTCTCCCACATCCTTTCCTGAACACCATAACCTTCGACTAATCCGCATTTAACTCTAAGCTATTTTTGTCCAAGTATCTTCTCAACCTTTTCATCATCTCCTTTAAAGCCTCTTCGCTCTTTTCTAGCAGCACTATGTCATCTGTATATGCGAGTGACCATACCCGTAGCCCTTCTACTCTAACTCCTCCTATCACTCTGGCCGTTAACTTACTTTCTATATCTGCGATTAAAATTGCATACAGCGTTGGGGTAAGCGGGCACCCTTGCCTCAACCCCCAATATCAGAATCAGTACCGGCGAGGTAATAAATGAAGTAAAACAAATACCTGGAAGTTCGAATCAGATTGGAGACAGTTTTAGAATAGATTGGAGCCTAGTTTTGCCCAGACTGGGCTCTCCTTGGGCCATGCAACATTTCTACAAGGGTATTACCATCTTTGTCACTCTTATGGAATTAGCCCTAATCCTGCTCCTCTAAATGCTCCCAGGGAATTCGAATAAATTGTAGAGAATGAGAAAGGCCGCATATGCTGGAACTTCATTTTCTCAATAATTGTTTCTATTGTGCGTTCGAGGCCGGACATAGTTCTCCTTAACTTTGAAAAACGAACCATGTTCGTTATTGCGTTTTCGGCACCTGTTGTCGAAAACACCATAGACTAGGAGAATTTAAAAAAGAGAGGAATAGAGAAACTATGAGTGCTGAGAACTAAGTTTCATTTTTGAATTTGTACTTCTGCTTACGACGTGCTTTCGTTGACTCTTTTAAGATTAATTTTACTAGCATTGAACTCTAGATTTTCGTTTTTATGTTTACTACTTCTTATTTCTCTCCAGATTAAATTTTCGAAAATATCGAAGTCTGAGTCCTAATCCCTGAACCATGGTAGGTATGCGCACCCTCACTCAAGACCCTTCAGGCTAGCCTCATTTAGTTAGACCTTAAAGCAAAGTAAATCTGTTCATTTACACAACTAAAAATTATCTTCAAAAATCTTAACCTCTTTCCTGAATTTCGCATTTATACACGCCTTCAGGCCCTGGTCTGTTGCCCCCATGCTCAATATTTTTAAATGTGCTTCCTACTCCGAACTCTCTCAGCGACTGAACTATGATGTACCAATATAAAGAATCGATCTGTAAAGTGAACAAGAACTATCTCAAGCGCAATTATTTTTAAACCTAAATTCTGTACTCTTCACGTTCCATATTGTAACTTTACTGAATATATTATGATTTTACCTAATAAAATATATTGTTATCATTATCAACTCATGCTCATCAATACAACAAATATTTAAGTTTCTTTAGAACATCTTATAAGCATTCATTTTGATGTTATAGCGGATATATTGCCAAAAAATAAAATTAACTATAGTAAAAATATAGAAATGTCCAAAGGAATAAAAAAATGGCTACGTTTACAACTGGGCTTGGGGTTATTTGCACCCCAGTGTGTCATGGGAAGATTCAGCGATTGAGAGATCTGATCAGTTTCTGAGAATAGTAACCAATTTCCAACTTTTATACGGTCATCAACGTCAACAGTAAGGGAGTTCCGATGTTTATACCCAGAATATTCTTTTAAGCTAATTGTCCTTATAATTTGCGCTCTTGGAGTTGCCAATCTTTCACCGGTTAATAGCCTGAAAAGCATTTCTGCGTGTCAATAAGATGCCAAGATAATTGCGGGCAAAGTGCAGAAGGCGGTCATCGTGAGGTCCTACAATGTACTCAGCAAGCACTAGAATTTTGCTGGATCATCGCGTTAGGTTCGTCACAGACTGTAACCACTTAAACCTCGTCGTGAGACATGGGCACTGTACCCCGACTCCCATGTATTTTTCTGGCCACAGATTTGGTGCGCCAACAGAGCCATCTTCACTTGTCCCGCATAATGAGATTAAGCGGGGACATCACATAGTAACCTCACAATCATTTTAGATTATCGTTTTGTTTATTTTTCATGATATACATGTTGCTGAACATTGTTCATTTGTTTTGAAAGTGAGCAAGTGTCAGTTTAAAGTTACTTAATATATATAACTAAGTTTAGTAATATAACTCACAATGTTAATAATGAAGGAAAATATTAGTAAACTTATTAAGCCTGCAAAGCAAACCAGCAGAATAACGTACAAAATGTTCTATTCACAATTAAAATTCGAAGATGACGAACAGAAATATTATAAAATTATTCTATACTTACAACTTAATTGCGACACTTGATTTTCACGCGTTTAATACCACAATTGTATATATTCTCATAGTCTTGAGTTATAATATCACTGTATCGCGCGTGAATGTTGTAAGTATGATAATAATAATATTAGAATTATCGAATGCCGTTGTAGAATCCACTCGGGTATCCTGAATAGTCAGTATGCGAGAACGCGAGGAACGTGAGAGTTTGACTACAGAATGACCAAAATAGACGTCTCTAATTCGCGCACTATATTGTTAATTAATAACAAAATTAGAGACTAACAGTTCGACGGTCAAGGAGTTCTTAGCCGCGAGTTTGATTAGAACTTATTAATAAATACTCTACAATGTTATCATTAAAACGGTTTCAAAATCATTGACTCAACCCGATCTAGTGCAAGTGAATCATAATAATACTCTATTTAAAATTACTGAGTTTATTATGAAAGTAAACACCTTGGGAAACAATTGGATTTTCAAAGTTTGAGTAAAACTAATTAATCATCTTGATTAAATGTTAAGAAACACATTTATTTACACGTGAAAATGAGATATGCAGGGATCAATCCACGGTCAAGGTTAACAAAGCTTGCCTCTAAACTACAGGCAGTCAACTGCAAACTTCTAAAAGAACTTACATACTAATCATATTTCAACAGAAAATATCAGTTTTACACCTCGACTAGTCGAGAGAAGAAAGAAACAACTGAATCATACCGTATTCAAAGTCAAGCAACAATCAGTCCAAATCCTTCGAAGAAATATGCTCGTAGAGTGCAAAGAAAAATCTTAAAATCTAGAGAGCGAAGCGTCTTTGCGATACGAATAACAACATGGCCACATGAAATCTGATTTCGTCCACTCTACCGCGTCTCCTCCTTCATGGTAAGTTTGCGAAATACATACAACGGACATCATGGCACCATCTGACGGGACTTAAATCGAACCTCGCTTTAAATAAAATGGTAAATGGTAGAACTCGCCGAACAATTAGTATGCGAACTATCGAAGGTAGTTGTTGACAATTGTTCAGTTATGAAAAGTATAATTGCCCAGAGTAAATGGACAACTAACAATACCATATAATGTATTATTAAATTTTGGGGATAACAGTTGAGTCCCGCAGAAGATGTGTTTCAATTGAGATATGTGTAGTTCAAATAGAATGAGCCGTAATTTTTTCTTGTAGGTTAGGCGACTCTTGGAATAACCTGAAGATTATGATGTTCATGCTGTGATGAAGGAAGATGGACAATTCAAGTTCTTAAATCCAACTAGACGAATTCTTAAAAAAACAAATATAAGTTAATATAAAATACAGAGTAAATTCTCATCATACGCAATAAGTCAAATGCATAAAGAAATAAACTCAACCTAAGTGAAAAAAAATAATAAAGTGATTGACATATAAAATTATAATTGATAATAACTCGTGGTCGTGCCAGGGATTTGATTAGAGTGTGAGATTTGTTTTCTTAATAAATTTATAAAAATAAAAAATGTGATTATCACAATCATCTTCTGTGTACGCGGGATGGCCATAGAAAGCGATTTTAGTCGCCATCATTGTTCACGCCCCGAAAACTCCGGACGATGCAGGACGTGTTCAGCAATATCTCTTTCTGAATTACATGTAGCGAATTTCGAGCTCCCACACTGAGAAAATATTGGGTCAACCGTGCACCCAGCAGGCATAGCTGCAACACCAACTGCGCGATACGCAACGCTACCACAAATTAGAATAGCTTCCTTTCTAGTTTGGGCGAGCATGCCACCTAAATAGTGCGAAGCAACACCAACGTGCCGGTAAAGCAGTTCTCCCTCATTTGGCTAAACAGCTAACCCCAGTTTTGGGAAATTCAGAAATCAGATTGAGCAGCGTCAGCGTGTGCGTCTTTAAAGTTTGTGTTGTCGATTATTAATAATATTGTGATACGGATGCACTAGGGTTGGATGACTTCTTGGAAAAATATGATTTTATCCAACTGCGTGATATCTTCACATGTAAGTATAGTATTCATTATTTACACTTTTTTCCACTTGTTTACACGTACATAACCTAAAAATTTGAATGCTTATGCGTATAAATGCGTATAAATTCTTACTTCTAAACAAAAATAAATTACTTTTCTGATCATAGATCAATGTAATAATTTATTTATTTTAAAGAAACAGTTATTTCATTTCAACACACATTTATTTTATTCAAATAAATCTTTTATTTCTTTCAAAGATAGTGCTTTTCCAAAATATTTTCTTCCAATCTTTTCTGAGTGTAGGCAGCGTGCTTGCTTCCTTTTTTTCAACTTCAGCTCACCCACATAAACGGGAGCGCATTTCGTCTACACATTTGGTGCTCCTGCGCGCCCAAAACTGAGAATGCCACCACCTCAAAGCCATAGTGGTGCTGCGCTACGCAGTGTAGTGAAACATGTATCCCAATATTTTCTCAGTGCAGCTCTTCCAAGATTTGTACGCACCTCGCACGATCGTTCCCAGTGGAGATCACGAACGGATGGATGGTAACCTTCACCCTCCACACGGCCACGGTCTTGTGCTTCAGCTCCGAGTATTTCTGTATCTTCTCAATATATCGTAGCATTATGTTATTGTTAAGGGGAATGCTTATGTCTATTGTTTTCCCCACTTCAGCACGTTTATCTAACCAGAGGAAATGTGGACGATTGTGTCTAACTAAAGGGTCAGTCAGAATAGTCCTGTCACAGTAAAGAAGATGATCTTAGTTCTATAATACTTTAACTGGGTTATATTTGTAGTAAGGCCCAAACCTCTGTAGTAAACCAGTGCCCTGGGTAATTCTTTAGTGCGCGATCGCAGGTACATCACTAAGTCTGCGCGTGTATTCTTGCGAGGCAAGCATCGTACAGCCATCAATGATATTCTCGATGTTCTCATTGGGATCTCCGCAAAGGCGGACACTGTCTATAACTGCCGTCACGCCGAGGATGTGTCTTTGGTAGTTCCTCGTCTTAATTACCCTGTCCTGGATGGCAATGAAAAATCCTTCCGCCTCCGTAAAGAGTTCTCACCGTCTTAATCAAAGGTTTTAAGCACCCGTGTCCACACAAGGAAGATATAATTTTTGGGGATTTTGCTTGTGCAACTGTTAATCTCGCCACTGTGCAGCTAGATGTTAAGCATTGAGATGTCTGATGTTCTGGAAGTCAACCGTTGCGAGTTTGCAGGGGGTATGTAGATCAACTCTACAGACGTAGTCGTAGAGTGAGATGTTAGTCATATTTTGTAAATATTCGCGCAATTACTTAAGCTGAGAGTCACACAATCGACGAATATCCAATATACCTCTACCTCCAAGCTTGCGAGACAGAACTATTCTCTCCACAGCTGTCCTTTCATGGTGCATTCAGCGCTCTGACATTTACACGCGGATAATTCTGTTAAGCCTCTGGAGGTCATTCATGGACCAGGTGATCAAATCAAAGGAGTTCCAAAAAAAATTATCATTATTCGCAATGAATTTCTTTCACGCTTATTAATCAGTGTCTCCTCTGCACCACATTCTTTGAGGATTCTCTCATTACTGACTTTTCTCATTAACGTTTTACCGCACATATTATGCAGGAATTTCATGCCAATCGCGTTAATTTTACTCTTAACCTTTTATTGGTAGGTCCAGGTGTCAATTATACTGCGTCTACCTACTCTGTACCAGGTCTACAAGTCGATTATTTTATGCCTAAACCAAGTCTTTGTAATAAGTATTATAATAATAATGAATAATTTTTCTTTTGATTCTCTCTTTCATTCTAACCCACATCAATCTGGGTGATACAAATCCATACTTCTTCACATGCTGCCTTTTTCTCTCATTCATGATCAGACCGCTCCTTTCACTACATGTGATTCACTATCTACTCCTGACCATATTGCAAGCCCGTTCTTCAAGCGCCATTTTTTAATTGTCTATCCTTAATATCATCCACTCCTCTAGCATTCCAAACACTCAACCTCCATTCAGCGCCTGAAACTTTATCTTTGCCGAATTAATGTCTTTTGTCGATCAAAATTTCAATTCATGCCGAGGCTACTCTATTGTTTTTATTATATCGTCGCTTAAGATGCATCATCGAACATTTAACTTTGGCCTACTTTCCACGAGGATATTAAAATCGATTGTTGGTTTACTAATAGAAATATCAGCCAGTTTAGTAGTTGGCGTGATAATTTAAAAAGTAGAGTAAATGTGCTGTGCTGTTTAAATTTTCCAAGATGATTTTAGTTGTGCTATGATGACTAAATCGCAAATATTATCGTTTCTAGGGGCGCAATCAAGAAAGAGAGTTCACAATTCACTCAGGCGCGAAATTTTGAATTAGAAACCGAAGTAACCGCGTTTTGCCCAAAATGTTAGATGTGCGATTATGTATCTGTAGCGATGATATATTGTGTAAAGTATACGCCCAAATATCAATATGAAG
>JAWWLR010000054.1:37715495-37728122 GCA_035041075.1 Acraspis erinacei
GAAAAAATCAACCAGAGCTCATTAACTAGAATTTTCTAGTCATAATAACCATACTTTCGGATTAAAATAACAAGAATATTTTTAACCAGACGCGTCTAGTAACTTTAACCAGAACATTTTTTTTGAGTGAAAGATTCTAGGTAAAAAATATTACAAGTTTAAAATTCTGACATTGAATTATTAATGTTCAGGAAAAACTGAAAAATTAATCAAGAAAAAATTAAGGAATTTTGAAAATGAAGTTTTGCGGTAACGCTGATAGAATATTCTTGTTCGTAATTTAGTTGTCTTTTATTTATATGTCTTTTTTTGCAGTTCCTTTCTCCTAAAGTTTATCTTCTTAGTTATAAATTTTACTATTTGTTTGAAAATTTAACTTGTTGTTTAAAATTAATATTTTAGTGTCGAAAAGTGAAATAAACCTTTTTTGGAAAGTCTCTAAAGTTTTGAGTTTTCATAAAAAATAGCTGGCTTACGAATTTGACCTTCAGCTTCTGACACTGGAAGATTGTACAAAAGGTGAATCTAACAAACTGATTCTTTCTTTCAAAAGTTAAAAAGTGGTTTGAGAAAAGGCGCAAAGTGATCGATTTTTGCGGATCTAAAATTAATTTTTACAAATCTTGATACTTTTCTCATACTCATTCATACTCATACATATACTCATATTTTTTATTGAAAAACTTAGATTAGTCAGGACCCACATCGTATTTATAAATGAAGTAATTTTCAACAAATACTTTAAATTTAAACTAAAAAATATCAATTTTCAATCAAGCAATTAAATTTTCAACAAAAAAGAAGAATTTTCAAGCAATCTGTTAACCTCGTCAGATTGATAATCTCTTTGATTTGTCTGATTTGAGTGAGAAACAACCTACAAAATTGATTCGGAATTAAGTCACGCAAGTTTATGGAAAATATGATGCTTCTTTCAGGAAAATATAATAAATCTGACTAAATGAAAGGGATTGAATGTTTCCATAAGTCTAGATATTTTTTCTCGATTATTATTGACGAAGAAAAAAAACATAGAAAGAAAGCACAAAAAGATAATTTATCTTTATTATTTATAAAAAGAAGTTCGCTTTTATTGAGTAATAAGTATATGTTTATATAGAATAAAATTGTAATTTTTAGTTTATTATTGAATATAATTATAATAATTAATAATAATTTTTTTGTTTGAAGCTGAATATTCGTCTTTTTTAAATAAAAAATATGAACCGTTAGATGTTTCGTCGAAACAGCTTAACTTTATTAGAAATTTGAAGAACATAAAAGTTAAAAATAGAATTTTCTAACAATTTTGATAACGTTCTTTAAAAGTAAAGTCGAGAAGTACGGTTTTCTTTTCAATTCAAATTTTTAAAATAATCGGCTCGAAAGTTCACTCTAATAGTTTCGAATTTAAAAGCGTTTAAGTTCGATTTTCCAAAAACATTAAATATTTAGCGAAATAGACCTAAACGAAAAATATTGAAAATTATACAATGACAAGGCAAAAACCTTTCAAATTGAATACTTTATTTCCAGGCTCTTGAAAAACACTTTTACTACAACAAATTTAAAACTAAAAATGTAAGAGCCTGAGCTATTCAAATTTAAACTGATGATTAATTCCAAAATTTTAAACGTATGCTTTACTTTTAAATTTTCTAATTTATGAAGTTTTATTGAAATTATTCTTTAAACTTTTTAAATTTAAAATTGCTTCACTTTATTCAATAGAACATAGAACATAGAAACATTAAATAGAATGTGTAATCGTAGAATGTTAAATGTAATTGTAAATAAAATATAAATAATTTTGAATGTTGTTATCATGCCATTCTTCTTAATGTTAACCCCTCCTACTTTACAATTTTATTAAGGTATACAAGATTTTAATTTAAAACTGTACGATTATGAACAATTTGACTTGGAAACGACAAAATGTTAAACGCTTAAATTCTAAATTATAGTGTGTACAATTATAAACGATTTAAACTAAACCCAAATAAGTTTATAATTTTCTTAAGATGAAATTACTACAATTTTAACATTTTCTATTATAGAATTATTCAGAAATAAAGTATTTAAATTGAAAATTGTATAATTTTGACAAACTTAGATTTAAAACGACAAAATTTTAAGTGCTTAAATCCTAAATACAAATATATACAATTTTGAATTATTTAACTAAAAATAAATGCTTTTGTAGTTTGTTAACATGGTGTAATTAACCATTTTTACCATTTGTCTTTCATAAATATTTAGTTACAAATGACCTTAATTTTAAATTATCTAATTTTGAAAGATTTAAATTTAAAATGACAAAATGTTGAACCTTTCAGCTTTCAATTCAAATTTGTTCAATTTCAGTTATTTAATTAACCATGCATATAGTTTTGGTAACATATATACGAATATTGATAAAAAATAAAATATTTCCACAAAGTGGAGATCGTAATTAATTTAAACTATTTTCAAATTTATTTATAACATTTTAATAAATTATTTTATTAATGTTATTGAACATTTATTTTACCAATAATTTTTTTGAAAAAAAACGTTCAATTTCATATTTTTACTCATGATCTCATTGAAATTTAAAAAATTTCGTATTCTCTAAAACTTTTTTGTCAATTATTTTTAGTGAACAAAAAATATTGCGATCTTTAAAAACAATTTTATTGAATTTAAACTATTTTAAAATTTTGTTATAACAGTTGCAATAAATTTTTTTATGAATATTAGTTTAAAAAGTTGGAAAAGAATTCAGATAAAAATATGTAACATTCCAATAACAGATTCATCTCTCCCAAGTATCAGATTCTCAGTAAGAATATCCTCATAACCAAAAGGCTTTGCACAAATGTCATGCCTTTAGTTTAAAATTAGTTCTCAAAATAGGTTTTTGTCAGATTTTTAGTATTATTCCTGTTCATCATAAAAAAACTCGATAAATTCTCAATCTAAAAGCCTCAAAACTTAATTTAATTCGAAAAATTTCATCTTCATAATTAAAAAAGCACAAAATTTTACATTTATAACACTTATCCCATGCATTTGAATAATTTTTGGCCTGCTTCACATATTTATTCCCTTTCCATGACGTTTTTATGGAAAACGAATTTCGTGTAACTAATAAAAAGATTTCTGCAGGTCATAACTGTGATATCACTTAATATTTTCTTATAATAATATGATTTCCACTTTTCGACTTGTCCGGTCAGGTGACCGTTAGATTACCGGAAATCGGTCAACTGATGGGCACTCCTCATTTCTACTCGTAGGGCTGAAGTTACCCCCTGGCTGGGACTACCCAATTTTCCACCTATGTTTCACAACGGATTTCAGTTTAAGAGCCACGGGCACCTGAAATTTCAGGTACTCCAGATCTAAACTATAAACATTTTCTGTGGGAAATACCATGTCACATTGTAAGTAACACGTTTGATAGGCATCCTCTGTTCGGGTAGGTAAGCTTTGAAGGTGTCATTACGTGCGAACGACATTCCACTTAAGTGCCCCATTTATATCCTGCGGAGCAGAGTACTGAGGGCTCGTAGGAATTTATAAGCTATAATATTGCTACCACGATAGTAAACCGTTGTGGTATATATCACCATGCGAAAATGATCGTCCAGCATCGAGGGACGTGCATATTGCTGGATTTTATTGCCAAGCATATCTGTTATATAGAGCGCACTCTAGTACGTACTGTTTTGCCCTTGGCAATGCCACGACGGGATGCTGTTTAATTTCGAAAAACACGAGGTTGTTTCGAACGTGTCCGAGAACAATCTTTCCTACACGCCATTAAATTAAATTTAAGCCCTGGAAAATAATCCACTCTCAGGTGTGGAACACTTGCCAGGTGTGGAACACTTGCCAGGAGTTTCATAAAAATCTCTTCAAGGAAATAGCGAAGAAGGTACCAATTTAGTGAAAGAGGCCTGGTACCTGTTGAGAAATTAATTTTTGTACCTTTAATTTATGATTGATTGCATTGTCAGTTTTTAAACTTTAAGGACATGTGACACAGTCAAATACCTATATTACCGGCCTCACTTTATCAGTTCACTTTATTTTTTTAACCCAAGAACTTTTTCTACCAGAATTATGGTTGAATTAACCAGAATTTTTTGTTAATGTAAGCTGAATCCTGGGTACTCTAACCAGAAAAAATAGTAAGGTTATATTCAACCAGAATTCTGGTTCATTTCACCAGACATTTTTTTGAGTATGGGGTCTTTGGAGATCCTGCACTTAAAAAATGCTTCCAGCAGTAAGAGCAGTGTGAAATTCATACTGGATAAAAAATTTCAAAGAACTCTTTTAGAGTAATCTTTAGGAAAAATTATTATTAAATGGGCCAAAAATTAGATTTCTAGCTTTAGAAAAAATCATGAAACTTAAAAAAATCCTGGGGGTACCAGGTGATCCAACTGCCACCGTGCGCTTTGAAGAATAAAAAAATTATTAAAATTTTTTTACATTACTGCAAGTGCAAATAATAAAAATTTGGATATTAGAAATTAATTTCTCCATTTGGCTTCATTCCTGAATAGCTAGTTCTTGCCACTTCTTCTGATTATGTACGTTATTGCATAAAGCCAACGAACTAATTTTCGGAAAAACTTCATCCTCATAAATTAAAATTAAAATTGATCAAAGTAGTAAATTTTTTGTTTCAAGTCCAATGTTAACGTATTGTCGGTCAAATCTTGTAAATATTTCTTTCAAATTTAATAACTTTTCATTAAAAATATTTATTTTCAATCACAAGGAGTCATGCAACTTGTTTTTTTTAATAGATGAGTCTTCTTTCAAACCTATTTTTAACACTAATTTGACGTAAAAAAACATTATCCTAAAGTAAAAAAAGTTTTTTTTTATAAAAAAGACAAATCTTCTTCGAAAACTAATTCTCTGACCGATTTTGAATGAAACACATTAAATATAATCTAAAATGGTTGAAAGTTCTGAATCTCCATTAAAATAAAATTTCTGCAAAATTGAAAATACTATTCTCAGACGAAAAATCATAACACAATCCAAAATCCCTGAAAGGTTCTAAATCTCGTCTATATTAGGTAACGATTTTCGTTTTTAAATTCTAATTTTTTGTGTAAAATTCTAACATAACCAAAATGGTTAAGAGCTGTGAATCTGCAATGAAATATAATATTTTTTTATTAAAAATACCAATTTCCATCGAGAAACACTAACATAATCCAACATTATTAAATGATCCAAAATCTTGATCAAATTATGCTGAATTATTTTCTGAAAACCCAATTTTTGGCGTAAAACGCTAACATAACCTAAAATTGTTAAAATTTGTGAATCTTCTTTGAAATATGATTTTTCATAATAAAAATACCAATTTCAGCAGAAAGCCTTAACCTAATACAAAATAGTTTCAAAATTCTAAGTCTTTTTTCAATTATACTGATTTTTATATTTAAATATCAAATTTTTGTGTAAACGCGTATGGCATACCCTAAAATTGTTTAAAAATCAAGCTTCAAAATCAAATAATTTTTACATAAAAAAACTTATTTCCTGGGAAAATCTCTAATATAACCTGTAAATGCAAAAATGACAAATATTGTTTAAACTACAACGACGTTGGTTTTAAAAATACAAATTGTTTATGGTAAATGCTAATATAAAATAAAATATTTACAACTTGTGACTTTTCATTATAGAAACTAATTTTTGAATTAAAAAATATTAATTTTTGGTAAAGGAAACTAATGTAATGCAAAATTGTTAAAAAATATACAAACTCTTGTTCATATTATACATAGTGAGGTTTGCTTTAAAATACCAATTTTTGGTGTAAAACAATAACATAACCTAAGTTGGGGTAAAGTGATGAATGTTGATTGAAGTCTAATTTTTCCTTATTAAAACTACCGATTTCCGACCAAAAACACTAAAGTAATCAAAACATGTTAAACGATTCTAAATCTTGTTCAAATTATTCTGTTTATTGTTTTTGAAAAAAACTGTTCTGTAAAACGCTCAAATAAACCATAATTGTTAAAAGTTGGAAATCTTCTTCAAAATCTAATTTTTTATTACAAATACCAATTTCGGACTCAAAAAACTCCTTCCAAATCTGGTCAAGTTATAATGATTTTTTGCTAAAAACACCGATTTACGGTGTAAAATTATTATATAACCTACATTTTTCCCCATCTTGAATCTTCGAAACATAATTTTTTCTAACAATGCCAACTTAGTATGTAACACGACAATAGAACCTATAACTTCAAAAATTGTGATATTTTTTTGAAATCTAATTATTTTGTAAGAAATCTTTTTTTCATATTTAAAACGCTATCATGATTCGAAATTGTTCCATAGCGTAATTTTTATTATTATTAAAAAAATCTCTACGCCTAAATCTTATATAATTTTTTTTAAATATAATTTTTGGGTCATGTACGCCAACATAACCAAAAGTTGTAGAAAAATTATAAATATTCTTTAAAATCTAACTTTTTTAATTTAAAATACCAATTTCCATCAAAATAGCATTGAAATTAAGCTAGAAATTGTTATTTCTAATTTAATACAACAGAAAATATTAGGAAGTTATTTTGAAACATTTTTAGCCAAAAATGATGGTATCCCGACAAAAAATATAATCATTAAATTAAAAAAAAATGTTTTGTATTTAAAATAAAAAGACTTGAATTCATCCTATGAGATAAAGTTAAAAAAAATAGTTAAATTTTAAACTAAAAAAGTTTTTAATTTTCAAACCTAGATTTCTCGAGAAAATTCGAAAACATTTTTCAAGTATTGAGATCTCTTGAAAGAGAATCTAGAACCTTTCTATATCTTTTTTTCTTACTTTACATGATTTTACAAAATTTGACGCATAATTTAAACCAGCTTAAAAAATATTTAGGAATATTTTACGCTCTTAAACATCAAATAATTTATTAAAATGTTCCAAAATATTAAAAAATTTAAAAACATTCGTATCGTCTTTGAAACTTCTAAAATTCCTCAATATTTTTAACTCATTTAAATTATTCCATAATTTTTGTAAATGTTTTGGATTCACTTTTAACAATCTTGAACATATTCTGTTAAATTTTAGTGTTTTTAAATATTCTCTTCAAATAATTTTAAAAATTTCTTTTAATATTCCCATGAATCTTATAAAAAAATTTGTATCTAAAATCATTTTAAAAACTTAAGAAAACTTCTACATTTTATTTCCAAATATTCTAAAATCTAATTTTTTGGAAGTTTTTAAGAATAATTAAAAAAATTTTATTGTATTTTCAAAAATTGTTTAAAACTTCTAAATATCATTTAACAGGATTCAAATTATTCCTAAAATTTTAAAAAATTGCATACACATTTTCCGGGTTTCGTTTTGGCAATTTTAGTAATATTTTTAAATGTTTTGAAATGCTTTTAAATATTCTTATAAAACAAATTTTTTAAAGTAAAAACTTTTAAATTTTCCCAGAAATCTTTAAACAAAATGCTTTACTCTTTTGAAACCTTTCAAAATTCTTAAAATGCTTCTAAATCTTTTGTTTGAAATCTTCAAAAATCTATACATTTTCTTTTAGGGTTGTAGAAATCTTTTTAAATTAAATATTACTTTAGTATATTTTCAAAACTTCTAAATGTCTCTTAAACTTGTTCGTTTTTTTCAAAAATTTGAAATTTTCTTTTTACTAAATTGCAGAAAATTCAAAGGAACAAAGTTTGAAACAACTTCTTAAAATAATATTCATGCAGTATGCAAAAGATCAGATATTCAACAACAATGAGTGCGACATTTTCGAGAATTTTGTTCTATCAATTTTATTATATTGGACCTAGGAAAAATTTTAGAGTATTTAAAAAAAAATAATGAAGCGGATTTAGGAACATTGAAGATCAAAGTCGACTTTGATAATAATTTACTTTAATACCATTATGAATGCCGGTAATTCCTCTAACGTATTTCCACTATGCCTTTCATTTCTCGATCCTCATTAACAAAATTTATCATCAAGAGTTTCATTACCATAGATACTGATAAACTGAATTGAGTTTCATTTTTGTCACTCGACATCTAATTAGCCGACTTTTGTGAGTTCTACATCAGTAAAACATCGTTAATAGCCCCATAAAATCTGTACTCAATAAATATCATGAAAAGTACTAAATTTCTGATACATTCCCTTGCTGATAGCAAATTGGCCTCGGTATTTAGCATACTATGTATTCATTAACACAATCTCGACCGGGAATTCTTGAATAGAGTTATAATATCTTGACTGCGGCTATAATCGCTAACACAAAATTCTTGTCTGTCTGGTAAGTATTTCGATAAGGAAAATTATTGTCAAGTTCTTAAAAAACAACCACAACGACTTTGGCAGTACCTCTTGTCGAACATCAAGTCAACAACGTTGACAAAAAATTTCCATACTAAATGCGAATCGCGAAGGATCGTGATTCTGGCAAAAAGGTTAGATAAGATTTTAACGAGGGGGGACTACTCACAAAAATGCGGTCCACAAGAGGTGGCTTACCTCGGATTATATCAGATAACGCTGAATTATCTATGTACACAGAATTACTATGGCTTACCCAAGAATACTCTGGATTACATAAAAATATAGCGAATTACTTCGCCTAAACTATAGACTTGCCTGAATCTTTGATCAAAAATTGTTACTTTTTTGAAATCTTGAATTTTTAACAGTACAGATACACTTTCAAACCAGTGCGGAACTTTAAACCAGGAAGGTTAATTTTCTAAAGAAAAAGACGAATTTTCTGCCGAACACATGAACTTTCAACAAAATTTATTCATTTGCAACCATACCACTTTGAAATAAAATCAAGAATTTTAAGCATCCAAACTGCAGTTATAATAAATTGGTTCAACTTTTAAAAAAATGTTGGAAGTTTTGAAAAAAAAGATCAATTTTTTACCAAACAGTTGCATTTTTAAGAAAATAAGTCAATTTTCAGCCAAACTTTGAATTTCAAACGGAAGAAGAAAAAAAATTCTAACAAGAAATAAAAGAGTTCGATTTTCAGATAAAAAATGAATATCCAAAAAAAATAATTTTCATGAAACTAGTTATATTTTCAACCGAAGAGATGAATTTTCAACTAAAATGATACATTTTTCACTAGAATTGGTGAAGTTTAAGTTAGGAAATAAATTTTCCACCATGAAACCACAATTTCCAACAAAATAGTTTAATTTTCAACAAAAAAGATAAATTTGTTAATAGAATGAAAAATTCTCAAACTCATAGTGCAATTTTCAACCAAAGGCATGATTGTTTAAACAATAAGATTAGTTTTCTACAAAAAAAAAAGATTTTTGAACAACAAAAAGATACATTTTTAATACAAACTGGGATAGTTACATTTGTAGCTTAAAAGATTAATTTTTAAATCCAAAACATAAAGAATTTAAACAAAAAAATAAACTTTTAACTGAAGATATCAATTTACAACTAAAATTATGCTTTTCGAAACATAAAATGAATGTTTAACAAAGTAATTCAACTCGTCAGTTTAACTTTTAACGAATAAGATTATTTTATACAAAAAGATATATTCTAATCAAAATACATACATTTTAAACAACAAAAAATAGTCTAATTTTCAACTATCAGGAATAAATTTACAATTAATTAATAACAAACTACTTTCATTTTTGGTGCAAAGAAATGTTTAACCAAAGACAAAATTTAATTTTCAAGATAGTAGTTAAATTTTCAACCAAATAGTTGAATTTTTAGTTTAAAAAATATCAAAAATATTCAATCAGAAAACTTCATTGATTGCAAAGTTGTTCAACTTTCAATGAAGAAGTTGAATTTTCAACTGAAAATGGTAAATTTTCAACTTAAAATGGAATAGCTGAATTTTCAGTTGAAAAAATTAATTTTCTTCAAGAAAAATACAAATTTTCAAGAATATAGTTAAATTTTCAAACAAAGAAATGCATACATTTTTTAGCAAAAAAACTTAATTTTCAACAAAATAAAGGCATATTCAAACTAAAAAAGGTTAATTTCGAAACTAAAATGGAATACTTAAATTTCAAATTCATAAAATTAATTTTCAATAAACTAGTTAAATTTTCAAGCAAATAGTTAAATAAAAAATAAATGGTTCAATCTTGAACTACGAAAAGATTAATTTTCATGCGAGAATCTTAATTTTCTACCAGAAAAATGATTTTTTAACTGAGACAAATCTTCATAAAAAACGAACTAGTTGAATTTTTAGTTCCAAAATTAATTATTAACAACAAAAACAATTTTTCAAAAGAATAGTTAAATATTCAACTAAGCTATTTTGAACTCATATTAAAAATATTCAACCAGAAAACTAAATTTATTAGGATGTAATTCGACTTTCAATCAAGCAGACGAATTTGAAATAATTGAAATAGTTAATTTTCAAGAAGCAAATATAAATTTCCAAGAATATAGTTAAATTTTCAATGAAATAAATGAATAGTCTACCAGGATAGTTGGACTTTCAATAGAAAAAGACGAGTTTCTAACAAAACATTTCAATTTTCAATTTTAAAAATGAGTTTTTAAAAAGAAATATTAATTATTACCAACAAAGATTAATTTTCAAACAAACAAAGGTCATTCTCGATCTAAAAATTAGAACAGTTACGTTTTCAATGAATAAAATTAATTTTCAGTGAAAAAAATTAGTTTAAAAAAAGAGGCAACAAATTTTGATCGAAATAAATAAAAACTTATTTGGTTTCCTTTTTAAACTACTCCGAATTAACTGGATTACTCTGGATTAAAAGTTAATAATTGGATAACCCAAATCACTTCAAATTACATACTTAAGAATTGGAATACTCTGTATTGCATATGGATTAAGCTGGTTATAAGTGGATTAGGCTTGGACTAATCCGAATTATAAGAGGTTTACCTAGGATTATAAGTGGATTACTCTAAATTACACTGGATTACTCGAATAACACCTGATTACCAATTTCGGATAACCGAGTGATTGTTTTTTGGTAATTCACATATGATGTTCTCTTTTCCGCACAAAAAAACATAAAATGTTAATTTTGTATACCAAGTGCAGATCTGGTAAAAATTTGCACCGAAATAACATTAAAAGGACGGATCTGCAGGTTCTGCTTTCTTGCGAACACTGACGCGCAGAGAACCACGATGGTATTCACAAGAAAGCAGGATCTAAGAAACATTTTTTAATAATTTTATTGTAAATTATTATTTTTTTGCTTTATTCAGTTGTTCGTTTTGCAAGTAGTAATTATTTTACTTGCAGATGCTGACTCTTCTGAGGCCCCATAACACTAAGAAAGCCGGCTATTTGTACTGCTTTCTTAGCAAACACTCACCAGATTTGTAAATCCGCCTTTTTTCACAATAATTATTAAAAAATTATCTTCAATTACATTAACAATTAAAAAACGAGTTTTGTAAACACATATATCTTTTTTCTGTGATTCCAAGGATAAACAAAACTCATTTTCGATTTCTTGTAGATCCTGCTTTCTTAAACATGACCGCAGAGTAGATTACTAAAGTTCTTTCCACCTTGGATGTTAACGATTTTAATAAAAGAGACAGTAACGATGAAACAGGTAAGAATTTAAGATTACAGGGTTGCTTGAGCAGAAGTTTCTGTCGAAGTTCTTGATAAGGAGCTCATAGTCACAAGACACCTTTGCGATAACGCTAATTAACTCGAAATTTGGAAATCCCTAGTCCTTCAATTCGGTCAACATTAAAGCGAAGGTATTCCAAGGATCGCATCAGTTGGTCTGCACGCAAGGCGGCTTTCTCAAGATATGCGTAGGCGGCCCACGCGACCGAACGGGTTCCTTGTATCCCGCCTTGTGGTCCCTTCACTGGATGCCAAGGAATCTGAATCTAACGGCCGATGGACCAGCGGAGACCGCTTTTGAATATTCAGAATCCTCTTGTTCAGTCTGATACCAGCGAGCCGGGAAAGCTCGACATTCATGGTCGCACGATGACATTTTCATCGTGACTTTCGCAGAGATTGACACAAGGTGGGGTCCAGGCAGTTATGGGATAAAGAATCCGGTTCAAAAGATAAAATCTTTCCACGCATGAGGTCTAAAATTAAACCAAATTGAGTCACAAAATATTTTCTTACAAAATGCAAGAACCAATGTTCTTTAGAAAAAAATACGTTATAAAAAAATAGATTTCGAATTTAACCAATTTGATTAGAATAGATTTGAACGAATTGAAGCAGGAATTTATATATAATTATATACATTATTTTCTTTTTTACCCGTAAAAATTATTTTATTACAAATTTATAATAAAATAATATTTTTAATATAATTTTATTAAATAATATAAATTCAATTAATATATACTTATGTTTATTTATTATTAACATTTTTTGTTAAAATACCAATATTTTTTCAATTTCTATGGATAGATAGTCTTACCTCGAATTTGAGAATGCGCAATATTCTCTCGGAATGACATTATCTAGGTGGTTTATTTCGAAATTTCAATAGTTTTGAAAGGACTTTAAAGGAAAGAATTTTCGTAAATTTTTCTTCGTAGCATTACTTTTACACAGGAAATGTGACGTAATTTG
>JAWWLR010000054.1:37760600-37771009 GCA_035041075.1 Acraspis erinacei
AAATTTGAACTTCAACCATTAACACTTGAATTTTTGAACAAAAAATTAAATCTTATCCTAAATAAACTGTAAACTTTTTTACATAAATGAGTTCATTTTCCAACAAACAAGACAAATTTTCAGAAAATAATCGAATTTTTAACTAAAAACAGTTTGATTTTGATGCAAATAGTTGAAATTTCAAAGAAATTTTTTAGAACCTATTTGAATTTTCAAACTAAAAGAACAAATCTAAAAAAAGTTAAACTATCCACTAAAAATATGATTGTATAAAAAAATAGCTAAATTTTCAACAGAGTGATTAAATTTTCAACAAAATAGTGGAACCTTTATCCAAATAGTTGAAATTCCAACCTACAAAGAAATATTTTTAACCAAATAAGGGTAGGTAAACTCACAAAAGATATATTTTTTTGAAATATTGAAATTTTCAAATATAAGAAGACGAATTTTGGAGAAAAAATGGAATAGCTGACATTTCAACCATAAAGTATTTTTTTGTTTTAAATTAAAATAGTTGCATTTTCAACTAGAAAATATTTTGCATCCAAGAGAAAAAATGTAACCAAATTGTTGCATTTATAAGCCAAAAGGGTGAATTCTTTACCAATTTAATTTTGAACCAAAAAGTTAACTTTTCTAATGTAAAATAATAAAATATTCAAAAAAAAATAACATTTTCAACCTAAAACTCTAATTTTCGAAAGAAAATTAAATAGTTCAATTTTCAGATGAAAAAATTAATTTTTAACAACAACAAAACTAATTTTCAAAGAAACTTTAAATTAATGGTGAATTTTTTAATCACAAAATGAATCTTTATAACCTAGTTCAAACTTTTAACCAAGCAGTTTAATATTCATGCAATAAGACCATTTCCTACTAAAAAAAAAACAAGTTTTTAACAAAATACCTGAATTTTCAACAAAAAATGTTCAATTTTATCTAGAAGCGATCAATTTTTAACCCAATTTCAACTTTTAAGCAAGAATATAATTTTTCATAGCAAGAGTATGATGTAATGTATGATGTGTGATGTTGAAATAGATAAGTGTCAAAACATTTTTTCAAATGATGGAGGAACATATTTTTCAAATCTAAGACATTAGGAAAACAAACAAATTGTTAACAAAACACCTGAATTTTGTACCGAAAAAATCAATTTCCCAATAAAAGCAATCAGTTTTCAAATAAAAATGAAATAGGTAAATTTTGAGTTGAAAAAATAAGTTTGAAAACAAAATTTGCAGCATATAATTCAATCTTCAATCAATAAAATGAATATTTAACAAATTAGTTAGAAATTTCAACCAAGAAGTTAAATAATCAACTAAAAAAGATGAATTCCCATTCAAAAATGTAATAGTCGACGGTTCAACGCAAAACGTTTAGCCGAAAATAGAAGAATTAAATTTTCAGTTAAAAAATTAATTTTCAAACATGTTCTTTTTTTATAAAAAAAAGTTTCAGCAAAATGTTTCAATTTTCAATCAATAAATGGATTTTTTAACAAAGAAGTTGAACTTTCAATCAAAAAGTTTAATAATCAACTAGACCAGATGAATTCCCAACGAAAAATTAAATAGTGGAGGTTTCAACTAAAAACGATCAATTTTCAACCGAAAATAGAACAGTTAATTTTTTTAGTTATAAAAACATTATTTTCAACCGAAAGAAAAAACGAATTGAAAAAAAGAAGGTCCAATATCAAACAAATAGTTAAATTTTTAACAAAAAATACATTTTTTGCTAGATACAAATATTTAACAAAATACCTAAATTTGTAAGAAAAAATTCAATTAATAACTTAAAGCGATCACTATTTACCCAAAAATGAAATTGGTCAATATTGGGGTAAAAAATAATTTTTAACCAAATGAAAAACGAATTTTCAAAAAAATCTTTCAATTTTCGGCGAATGAAAAGAATTTTGAACCAAGAAGTTCAATTATCAATCAAATAGATGAATTTATAACAAAGGAAAAAAGCTTTTTTCACCAAAAGAACATATTTTGAAAAAATACTTAAATTTTCAGACAATAAATTCAATTTTTAATTTAAAATAGTTAAAATAGTTTAAATAGTTCAATCTTCAACCAATAAAATCAATTTTCAACAAAGTAGTTCAAATCAAAACCGAATAGGTTTTTTTTTAACGAAATTAATTTAGTATAATTTTCTTAATGGTATTTTTTAATTTAGTTAGTATTTAATCGGGAAACTATAAAAAGGGGAAATTTCTTGAAAACAGGGGATAAAAGTATGTTCTTCTTGGGCGTTTTGCTAAATATGCTCTCAAGTTTAAATGTAGATATTCGATATCATACTATATACCCCCGACGATTACGTATTTTAACTTTGACTTAAAATGTAATTGGATTTTTTATTTATGATTAGTTTACGAATTGGAGGATATAGTAGGTGTTGTTATATAGGGTCGTAATATAAAGAAATGGACGTGACTAAACGATGCCAAGAAGTGGACCGGCATCCATCTCTTGATTTCTTCCTTCTCATGAATCTACCTTCCAGAAGGAAGCCGAAGGGCACCAGTGGACCAACTGGTTCTCTGTTACATCGATCGGTCACATTAATCATAAAGCGAACGATGCATCGTCTCACTTTTTATCTCTTTGAAACTCTACGAGATTCTCAACTGTTGCTGCTTACCAGCCCTGATCGGCAGCTCTTACACAAATGCCTTACACCTTACATTGATAAAAAAGAAAAATTCCCAACATATATGTATTGGAAATTAATGCAAATGAAATTTTACTTTTAAATGAAGAATAAGTATCCGTGTACAAAAATTCTCAATGGCATCCCGATAAGATCTCTACTGGACTATTCAAAAACTACTATTCGATATTTTGAACACTTTTTCCTGACTAGCGTAAATGATAGAGCTCTTTCGATGGATTTATGAGTCCGTTTAATTGAGTGTCTATGGAGCGTAACGTGCGATGACTTTATGATACTCTCCACCTGGGGTGATTGCTCGAGAGATTGATCAGTGAGCCATGTTGTCGCGGTGTTGTGGAATGGCCGTATATTGCATTTTGAATCAAAAAGTTGAATATTCAAGAGCAAAAAGCTTAATTTGCTACCGACGGAGATGATTTGTCAACGAAAGAGGAGTTTTTTTAAATAGAATGTCGAATGTTATAGAAAACTTTTGACTTTTAATCCAGGAAAGATAGTTTTTCAACCAAATAATTGTATTTTTAACCTTTAGAGACCAAATTTTAACACGCAAAAATTAACTTCAATCAGAAACAGTTACATTTTCACCGAATGAGTTGAAATTCGAGGAGAGAAAGTCAAGTATTTTAAAAGACATAATTGGATTTTCAATCTTAATGATGAATTTTCGTACCGGCAACGCGATTTCTCTAGAAAACAGATTTTTTAAAAGCAATAAGTTCATTTAATTTCAAATCAATCTTTATTATCATATTTTAAAAATTATTATTGAATAATAATGGAAACGTGGATTTCTTAGGGTGGCCATAGGTCCGGAAAAACCTGAAAATCAGGAAAAAAGAGGAAATTTTCTAGATTCTGGAAATTCAGTGATTAAAAAGTTTATTTTCAGTCAAATATTTGAATTTCCTACGAAAATAAAATACTTTTTTAACCAAAAACACAAATTATTAACAAAACAGTTAAATTTTCACTAAAAATTATCCAGAATGGTATAGTCAAATGTATAGTTGAAGAAATTAATTTTCAGTGGGAAAAAAACTAATTTTTAACAAAAAACTTAATTATCAAGAAATACAATAAAGTTTTAAAAAAGATGTTTAACTTTAAACATATTTGAATTTCTATCCATATTGTCGAACTTTCAAGCAAAAAGAAGGTTAAATTTTAATTCCAAAAGGACGAATTTTTAAAAAGAAGTTCAACTTTTAACAAACAAAAAAATTTAATGAAATTTGAAATTTCACGAAAATGACATAACTTTCTGCCCAAAAATATTCTATTGTCAACAAATGGGTTGAATTCTTAAGACAAATAGTTGACATTTAAACTAATGATGATATTTCTTTCCAAAAAAATCTTTTTCACCTTTTTTCATATAAAATTCATTGATGTAGCTTAAAAATTAGGTTGTAATAAAATCTTTGAATTTTTTATATAAATATTTTCATATAAAAGCTGAATACATCGTTGAAACGTAACTTTTTTGTTGAGAATTCATATTTTTGGTTGAAAAATTTGTGAGCGCAAATTAACCCTGCCAGGAGAAAAAGTCGAATTCTAAAAATATTTTTTTACTGAATGTAAGCAAATTTGTTTGCAGCAACTAAATTTCCAAAAATTAATGTTCTAAAAAAATTTCAAAATCTACAAAAACTCATCCCGCTCAAGCCAAAAATTAATTTATTATTATTTTGTTCAAAATCGTACTGTTTTGTTAAATTCATATTTTTTGGTTCAAAAGTCAACTGTTTTGTTACAAATTCATCCTTTTCGATTTAAAATTTATTATTTAAAATTTCGAAATCTACGAAAACTCATCCCGCTCGTACCGAAAATTAATTTATTTATTATTATTTTGTTCAAAATCGTACTATTTTGCTAAATTCTTATTTTTTGGTTCAAAAGTCAACTGTTTTGTTACAAATTCATCCTTTTCGATTTAAAATTGGTCTTTTATGGTAATAAAGTCATCTTTTATTATTGAAAATTAACTTGTTTGTTGAAATTCCAAATTTTTTACTTAAAACTCACTAGGAACATGAAAAACCGAGAATAATCGTGAAATCCGTGTTTAGCCCCCTTATAATCTATATTTGAGATACTCTGGAATCTGGATTTAGGTACGATTTCGCGTAAGGCTTTCACTGACCTTGATCATAAATCCAGGGAATCCAAACATAAACATTCAGGACCACGGAACAATTTATATCACATTTGGACAGAGGCAAACAACTGGTGCAACCTGTCGAAATTCTGACAATACGCTGCTGTTGGTCACGCATGAATGAGCACCACGTCCTCTTCGGTCCTGCGGTCCCCGCATCCACAAAATGATGAGGACCGTAATTCTAAGAATTTCATAAAACCAGGTTTCTTAAATCCATGTTTCAGTGGTAGCAAAAATCAATTTAAAAAATGTGTCATAATTTAGTTAGACTGACATGGAACACAAACTAATAAAACATGATACGCAACTTTCTTATAAAGTTTCTGACTTCCAGTAAATAAATAGCCATCGAATACAAGCAAGCAGCTTTTTGAATGGTTGATTGCAAGTTGGCAAGTTGGCCGTGAAAGGTACCTAACAATAAAAGGCTTAAGCATGAAGGCGATAATGAGAAAAGTGGATGAAATATTTATACCTCAAAGAGGAAATGGTCCGCCTTCTTCGTTATCGAGCTGGCCACAATATGTGTAATGTGTACAGATTACAGGTTACCCGTGCTAACAAGGTGAGGGTATTTCAAAGAGATCGTGGCGCAGCTCCTTGAGGCGAGAGAACAGAAAGGGGTGCTTAATATCACGTGTCCAGAAGCGGTCGTGAAATTGAATTTTTCATGCCCAGCGAAAATTCGAGACGGTGAAATGTGGTTGTCGAGCATCCAAACTTGGAAAATTACTTTTGGGGAAAGACTCGGAAATCAAATTATGGAACAAAAAGAAATTAATGGAAAATCGCTATCTCAACTTTTCTACTTCGTTCGAACTTTGTTCGCATATATCAATATTTATTATCAAATATTAAAAATTATTGTTGAATAACAAATGAAACATGAATTTCTTAAGGTGCCGTAGGTAAGAGAATACCAGGAAATCGAGGAAAAGTCAGAGAATTTTATAGGCCAGAGAAATTCAGGTATTAAAAAAATAATTTTCAGCCAAATACTTGAATTTTCTACGAAAATAATAGAATTTTTTAATCAAAAAGACAATTTATCAACAAAACAATTGAATTTTATAATCGCATAGTTTAATTTCAATCTAAAAACTATTAGTTGTAATCGAGATGGAATAGTTAAATTTACAATTACAGACATTAAATTTCAACAATAACAAAAATTCCAACAGAAGAGCCAAATTTCCAACTAAAAAATTAATTTTTAACAAAGTATTTCAACCTGAAAAGTCGAATTTGTGACAAATGATTAAATTATCAATCCAAAAATTTCATTTTGATCCGAATTGTCTAATTTAAAAAAGGACAAATTTTCAAAAAAGGGAATGAATTGGTAACCAAATAGTTTAATTTGCAACGCAATGGTCGAAATTTTCACAAACAACATTTAACATTCACAAATATTAATAGTCAGGGAAAATGAAAAATTGGTTCGAAAAAGCTGACAGAATTAAGAAAATAAAGTTTTTAGGTCACCCTGATATATTATTCTGTTTGCGCAAAAATGTAACCATTTTGTTAGAAAGTTCGGTTCTAAATTTAACTGTTTTCTTGAAAATTCGTCAGTTTGGTTTAAAAATTGTATCTGTTTTAGTAAAAATTTTATATTTTTGGATAAAAATGTTTCTGTTTGGCATAAAAATTCATCTGGTCTGTAGAAAATTTCACAAATTTCTTGAAAACTCATTTTCCTTTGATATACAATAAGTGTTGAACTGTAAGTAACTATTACATTTTCGGTTGAAAATTGAGTTTTTAAAATAATAATTCAACTACTTGGGTGATAGGTCAACCTCTGCGCTAAAATTATTTTTTAAGGTTCTTCTCTTTTTTTAAAGGTGTATTTTTTGTTGTTCAAAATTAATTTTTTTACTTGAAAATGTAACTTTTTAACTTTTGATTGAAATGTATTCTCTTTTAGTTAACAATTTACATATTCAGTTGAGAAATAAATTCGGTGTTAATATTGATATCTTCGAGTTGAAAATTCAACTATTGCATTTACATTTTTTTTAAATTAACTTTTTCTTTAAAAATTCATGCATTTTGTTAAAAATCTAACTGGTTCGTAGAAATGTCGTCCTTTCAGTAAAAAAATTGTTTTTTCGTTTGTTAAAAATTGAACTACTTTGTGATCAATACATTTTTTTACTGAAAATTAAACTTTTTTTCTTACTTGAAAATTTATCTTGTTTAGTTTAACATTCAAATCTTTGTTTAGAAATTCACATACTTCCTTAAATATACTTAAAAATTATGTTGATAATTCACCTTTTTTTAATTGAAGTATGTGCTCAAAAACGCATGTATTTTGTTTGAAATCCTTCCTTTTTTATAAAAAATTAATCTTCTTTTTGAAATATCGATTAATTTATTTTGCTCATGACTCATATTTTTGGTAAAGATTCCTATATTTGGTTAGAAATTCGCCTAAGATATAAATTCATATTTTTTGTTGTTGAAAAGTTATGCCGTATAAAAAATTCAATTATGTGGTTAATAATATTTTTGGTTAAAGTTTAAAATATTCTAATTGAAAATTTGATCATTTAGTTTACATTTCAGCTTTACCAATTAAAAGTGTAAAAAATGAATAGTTCAACTCCGTTGTCTTAAATTCAAGTATTTTGTTTAAAATTAAACTATTTCATTTAAAATTCATCTTTTTTCCTCAAAAATTTAACTGTTTGCACAAAAATTTATATTTTGTGGTAGAAAATTAATCTTTTTGGGTAGATGAAAACAATTTGAAATTATGAATACCTTTTTTTTTTTAATTCGCAAATGATGGAGGAACATATTTTTCAAATCTAAGACATTAGTAAAATTAAAAAGAATATTTATCGTTTAAAAGAAGAGAATACAATTGCACAAGCTTAGTTCTTTATAAATAAAACATTTAGAGTTATTGAAAAAATGCACATATTGATGGTAAAAAATTACAGTACTTACGTCCCCAGAACACGCAGGTGTCATCTAAAATAATAGAATATTTACAAAAATTAAAATAATAAAAACAAATTTTCTAAAATATCATGAAATTTTTAATTTAAAACATGGAAATTAAATTATAATTTGTCATATCTGTTGCACTATGCGTTTATATAACTATATATGATAATGAGTAGGGCTATATTCTGCTATAGCAAAATCGAACAAAATATTACATAAAAAAAAGTTTAAACTTAAACTTTAATTTTAAATTATAAAATTGAAGAGACTCGCCGGATTCTTTGGAAGGTAATCCCGTGACAGAAAAGGCTGCAACAATTACAAAGAGGAAGATCTTCATTGTTGTTAATTTATACAGATAGTGAGAATATCTTAGAGTAAAGATTTCCTTTATATAATGGAAAGCTGAGAGTCAGAATCAATTAGTACATAATAATGTATGTAGAAACATAATAGTGAATAACTGTTATCGAATTAAAGTAATTAAAAATACCCATAATTCTATTAATCAAAGAAGATTGAAATATAACTGAATACCTAATCAGAAGTTATATATGATGTATCTGACTTATCTTCATTTCTTTAATCGATGTATATTAATATTTAATGTTTTTCTGGATCCACAGGAAAATTATACAAGAAATAACGCAAACTTGATTGCATGCTAGATAAATATAATTGTAAGCAGTATATATGGAAATTTCCGTACAAATAGGCTTAAAGTATTTGGGAAGCCAGTGTTAAAATTTAATTTAATAATGTTTGTGATGTACATATATATAAGGAATTATATATAAATAATTGCGCTTATTGCAATTGTTTAAGAATGTGCGAATAAATATTTTTCAAATTTATTTAATTATTGCACACTTTTTGTGAACACGTCAAAATTGAATTTTTATTTTTTTTAAACAATTGTTAGTCTCTATTTTCTTTTGCTTTAAAATCAATTTTTAAAACTGAAAATGTAACTTTTTCATTTTTGGTTAAAATTTCCTCTTTTTTAGTTAAAAATTTACCTATTTGGTTGAGAATTAACTTCTTTGTTAGATATTCATATTTCTAGTTAAAAATTTAACTATTTTATTGATTTTTTTAATTTTAACTATTTCTCTGAAAATTTATGCATTGAGTTCAAATCTTAACTGTTTTATAGAAATTTCGTCTTTTTGGTTAATTTTTTTTTCAATTTTGACTACTTCGTGTAAAATTCATTTTTTTGATAGAAATTAACTTTTTTATTCTAATCTATTTCTTTCAAAATCCATGTATTTAGTTTAAAAATGAACTATTCTGAAGAGTTTTAGAACTATCGTCTTTTACGATAATTTTTTTTTTACAGAATTGAAATACGTTGTAAAAAATTAATTCTCTTCTCTAAAAAATTCTTTTTTTCAGTCTTAGCTGAAAATGAATCTTTTTAGGTTGAAAATTCAACTATTTGTTTGAAAAATAATGTTTTTAATTGAAAATTCATCTTCATTCACAGAAAATTAATTTTCTTGCTTTAAATGTCGTCTTTGTTTGAGAAATTATACTGGTAGGTTACAAATTCAACTTTTTGTGATTGAAGTTTAATCTTTTTTTTTTTAATTCAGAAAGTTGATCTGTTCGGTTAAAAATTTAACTATTTTGCACAAAATTTGTTTTGGTTTTTGGTTGAGAATTAATTTTTTCTGCTGAAAATGTAATATTTTCATTTTTACATATAGGCTCAATCTATTTTTTAATCCAGTGTTACAATTTGATTTAATTGTCATATAGTTAAAATTGGTGCTTAGTACTTGAATTATTCTTCAATTATGTAAGATATAATAATTAGCAATGAACAAATATTTAATAAGTGGTCTGTTTTGTAAGTGAAATTGTTTACGGTAAAGAAGTATATAAAAATTATAAATTTTAAAAATTTCGCTTATAGAAATTTTTTCGTTACATAATTTTACATTTTTTGTGAAGTTGTACATTTCGAACTTGAAATATTAAATTTCTATTTCGTGAAAAAAAATTTTTAGTCTGGATTTTCTTTTGGACAAATCAATCTTGGGTTACATGATAGATCAGAAATAAATCATGAAAATTGGTAATTCTATCATATGGAAGTTTATAGTAAAGTAAAAATATGGATAAATTAACAAGGTTTTTATTTCGAGCAAATGAAATTTTATAGCCAATCACGATTATGCTCATGAATTTTAAATAAAGCAGCAATTTACAAAAATGAAATTTAAGTAAAATATAAAAGTGTATGCTCAGATTGAGTAAAATTTTTGAAGTAAAACAGGTTTTAGTTTTGCATAAAAGCGTTTAAAAAATAAATAATTTAAAACTGAAAAATTGTTAAGCAGAAGAAAATTTATTATTTATAATTAAAAGCGTTCAAAATTGAATAATTAAAATCAGTGTGCCCTCGACATATTGGACAAAGCCTGGTTTTTACCCCATCACTGACAGACTGGTTTGCAGTCAAGTGCATGATGGGGGGACCTACAGCTTAAGGTGGGTTCCGAACCACCAGAACCTCAGTAAAGGTACATAGAAAAATTTCCAGAGGTACCGGCTCAGGGATCGAACC
>JAWWLR010000054.1:37774581-37787786 GCA_035041075.1 Acraspis erinacei
TTCCGTGGAGTCGTTGCTTAATTCTCCACTCGTATATAGTGGCGTTCTCAGTTCAAATACGGACTAAAGCAGATTTCTTTGTCTTATCGTAAAACTTATTTGCCCGAAGTAACTGTTTTAATATAGAAATTTGTGTTAAATAACATTTGTTAAACATGGAAGTTAACATCTTTTAAATGTCTATAACATTTTACAACTAAGAATTAATAATTTTATAGTAATATTTATTTTATATGATAAGAATTT
This sequence comes from Acraspis erinacei, assembly GCA_035041075.1. NCBI lineage: Eukaryota > Metazoa > Arthropoda > Insecta > Hymenoptera > Cynipidae > Acraspis > Acraspis erinacei. The sequence continues at coordinate 37,774,828 of JAWWLR010000054.1, forward strand.
TATATATGTGAGACTAATATAGCAGCTTATTACTTACGTCCCCAGAATATACAGTCATCATCTGAAACAATAATTTTTGTATGTCAATCAAATTTAATATAACACTGAAAATGCTAGCTCTCTAATTATCAATTAGTGGAAATTTTATTTATTAGATTAGTAATTGAATGTTTGAATAACGAAAACTTAGTCATATTTGAGCATTTAACTAATAGAATAGTAAACAATTACTAGTTTATTTTGCTGAAGTAAGTTTGTGAAAATATTGACTGATTTCTTAGTAATATTAGTTACTAATCAATTACTGAAATTTTTCTTTTTTAATTTATAAAATCTGTGTATTGCCATATGGCCAGAGCAAATTTTCTTTTATTCGACAACATTTATTTGTTATTTCATAGAAATAAAAGGAATAAATTGTTGTTCGGCGGAAATATATATATTTTTAATTAAATGAATATTTTAATATATTTAACAAATCCTTTATTTAAATCAAAGAAACATTTATTTGTCTTAATGATTAAACGATTTGACATGAGAAAACGATAAATTAAACATATAAATCTTTCATTTCTTCTAAAGAAAGCATTTAGGTAGTAAAATATCTTTCGGGGGAGACCCAAAAAGTTTCATATTCTTCATCCAAAAACCCTTTAAAAATCCGAAAAATACAAATCTTTAAAATTCACATGCATAACTGAATGGTTGCAGTACAGAAATACATAATCAAGGTTTTCACCGGAAATTGATTTCTTGCATAAGAAATTCTTTAAAAATCAAATACATATTTAGGTGAAAGGATTTTTTTCTAATTATCGTTTTTGGATAAAAAGTAAAACAAACAAAATTTTAACTTTTGTTCTTTGTGCAAAATTTAAAAATTCCTTTTTTAATAACTATCCAAAGACGATTTTAAAAACCAATCAAATTTTAATTTAAAAGTTCTCGGTCTATTTTCTCAGAATTGGCTGAAATTTTTACTTTGCAAGCACGATTTTATTCTATTATTACACTGAAAATCTAATTTTTTATTGCATTCCGCAGTCAAGACTGATCCAATTTTAGATTAGCGTTACTTTGTGATTGTCAACTTCCACATCCATTTCTTCGAACCTTAATAACTTTTTTCATAAAACTTTATAAACCTCAATTAAAAAACACGTGGGTTTGGAATTGGATATTTTTTTATTTCTAAATAAATATCGATTTCAAATTTAAAGAAAGCTTTTTTTCTTTTTGGACATATTCCCATTGTTTGGTTATGCAGCTCTGTGTTGCCACATTTGAACTAATTCTATTCACTTTCTATTAAAACCACGTATACTAACGTATTTTACGGTACTATTTACAAATACATGCCTCGAAAATATTCTCAAATTACATTTTTAAAGTCAATTCGACAAAATAATTATTACGTTGCCAAAATTATCAAATATTGATTATTTTTCGAACCGGAACGGCGACAAAATATTATAGAACTTCCCGATTTCCTCTTGCAGTTCCAAAAAGTACCAGTTTTAATAAAATAAAATGTTGTGATCATTTGTAATTTATTAATAAAACAAAATTGATTTAACATATTATTTTAATGTTAATTATAACTGTTTTTACTTTCTACTATTCTAATGTTTTAAATAATTCAACTGTCAAATGTTAAAATTATTCAGCAATTAGTGAAATTGATCAAAATAGTTTGAACCTAATAATATTAAAGAATAATGAAGTCTTTGAACGATTCAAATTTCTTTCTATATAATAGATTTCTTCGTATATTGTTTCGTTATGAAACTTGATTTAGCAAAAAAATTGTGAGAATGTAATGATTATAATTCTATTGGAAACCCAAAACTTTTAGAAAATCAGATTATAAAAATGGTCATTGTTTTTGTATTTCTTGACAAAAATAAAATTCTTTTTTGGTCTCCCCCGACTGATATTTTACTTTTGGTCTACGAATAAATTTTTTCCATAGGTTTCAAATTATTTATTTAAAAATTGGGAAGTGATTAAATTAAGCAGTTATCATTATTCAGTACGAATTTGCAATCAAACTAAAATTTTATTATTGGAATCAAACATTTATTTTCGTTAAAGATAAGGCTAGTTGAAAATATGTATATTTCAGAGCGTTTAAACTGAAATAAAAGAAGGGACTTAACTTTTAACATATCTTTAATATGAATTCTTTTGTAAATATTTCTTATTTTCCCATTTTAAAGGAGGTATCTGGTAACCTATTTACAAGTTGCAGAAAAGTGACTTCTTTACTGTTTCAATAAACATGAAAATTTTACACAATAGGGTTCTTTTAGCAAACTGTCTGTTTATCACGCTTCCTATTTTTATAATATTCTGTTAATAAATATATATTATTTGATAATAATCGAATATTAGTATTGTGTAATTTAAAGAGATGTTTACACTTTGATGATTAGAATTCTAATTATAAACCGTAAAAGGGAGAGCTTAAATATACATACATACATACATACATATATACATACTTACATACATATCAAATATTCATTGATTGACAATATGAATTTAAATAATATCTTACCTTAATTTTAAAACATACATTTTAATTTGACAAAGACTCACCTGTTGGTGCACCAGAGACCGCAACGATGGCTGCAAATAGGAAAACGATGAACATCTTCTTGTCGGTGATTTCGGTAGATAAAGATTTTTATCAGAATTGTACTTTTGGAATGACTTTAGACAAGAATTCACAGTCTTTATATACTTAAAGTTAGAACGATCTTCAAGAGTAGGGCAAAACCAATTAGGGCAAAATGAAAAAATTTCAAAATACGATTCCGGCTAAAGATTTAAATTGATTTCAAAGTTTAAAACAATACAGGTAACTAAATTCTCAATAGATTCATAGGGGAAAATACAAAATTATATATATATATATATATATATATCTTATCTTTTTATTTTATTTAAGCATAAAGTCGAAAAAAATGTATAAAAACTTTTAAAAACTTATGGGATGGTTGTTCAAATAAAACATGATGTATTCAAAGGTCTGATATTATTAGTCTCTTATCGACGAACAAACAATTCGCAAAACATAACTTAATATTTTATTATAAATGAATAATTTTTTCTTAACCATCATGTTCTTATAAACAATGGTAGATGATTTTGACATGTTTTACTTTTTATACAGTACTTTTGTATTTCTTATATTTATAATAATATAAGAAGGTTAGTAATCTTTAATTTAGAAAGATGTTTAATAAACAGAATCTTAATATAGTCTAATAGTTCTAGTAACTACTAAACTAAAAAAAATGCTTCTTTCTATTAGGAAACTATTTTGTCATTTCATAACAAATTTTATTGTTATAAGAAACGTTTATAAACAAATGCACATTTGAAGCAATTTTTATGAGTTCCAGGTATTAAACAAAAATATAATTTACTGAATCATTAATGACATGGTCAATAAAGTACGCTTAATAAAAAAAACTACCTTCAACTCACGAACATTGTTCAAACTATGAATTTGTTTATAAAATTTGTTTATAACAATAATAAATATGTTGATCATTATTTTTTAATGTATTATATTACTATAGATTGGATCTATGAAGAAAATCACGTAATGATTATAAAAAAGTCAATAAAAAATAATCTAACTGTGTTTCTAATAATAAGAGTGTTTTCAACCAATTATTTATTGATAATTAATTATTATTTTATGCTTTAAAAATAAGAAAGCACTGATATTAATCACTTTGAAGGAATTATATTATATTAAAATAAAATATCCTAATTCTTACTATTTTTTTACCTTTTTGTTTTAATAAGGTAAATAAAAAAGCTTTTTATAAATTACCCTTTAAAAGCTATTTCACAATTTAGTTTATTTCAATAAAAAAAAATAATGCTAAATATATCGATCTTCATATATATACCAACTTTCATCTTTGAAAAAGAAACATTACTTTATAACCAATTTTCTATGAGACTTATGTAAGGGTGGGTAAAAAATATAAAATTTTTGAAAATAAAAAATGGCTGGTGTTAAAAACGTATTAAGTTATACTGCAAATTATAATCTATAATGATTTTTTTGAATGAAAAATAGTCCTACGCTGTCCCAATGAGGTCATACAATTATAATTTTTTGGTACTTAATGTTAGTAGAAAATACAAAATTATAACTTTTGTTTATCTTACACTTCTATGAAAATAAGTCTTATAAATTTCTGAATTTAGTGGTGTTTAACATTTTTTAACAGTTTTGAAATCCAGAAAGAAATGTTTCGAGGTCAATGACAATTATAAATTATTCTCCAACGTGAACTTAAGACATGTCATACATAATACTAAAAACTTTTTTCATATTTATAATAATTACCTAAATCTTTAAGCATATCATTTTTTCTGCGTTTGACCATTTTTAATTTCAAAACGTCAATAGAGTTATTATTTTGTAATAAAGCATATAAGATTTTTAGCAATGAAAATTTTCGATTCTTTAAAACATATTTATTTTCGGCTCAAGCTAAATTAAATAGTATTTTAGTTTAAGGTCTACCAGGAATCTTTGATGCAGACAAATCTGGATGGGATCCAGAGAAAACACCAAAACCGATGATAATTTATATTAAAATAAAGGCTAACCTAATTTCTTATTTTTTCCATGAATAGATTATCGATTTCTTTATTTCAAGGCTTTTAGCCTGAATTTCGTTAGTACATAAAAAATCGTATTTTCAGAATTTGTTGAGTAAACATTTCAAACCCACGAACTTGGAATGCATTTAGAGCAAGGTCTAAACTTCCAGATTAATGAAAGTTCATAGACTCGGAGGTTACTCATCTTCATAACAATCTTGATCTCAATCAGAAGTAAAAGTCATTTGCGTAAGTGATAAGAGCCATTTTTTCTACTTTTAAAGATAATCTATTCATACTTTGAATATATTAATTAAAAAAAAAATCTGTTTGCTGAGCGGGCACATTCTCATAGCGCGCGCGGATCGATACGCAGCAAGCTTCATGCATTCACCTCGCGCTACGCGCTCGGCCTTTCTATGTACACCAAATCTGTGCGCAAGCCTTTTAAAATGAAAGGTTCAAGCATCGAAAACTGTCATTTTGTGATTTTGAATTCTCTTTATTTAAAGCTCCTTTGGCTTTAACGAACACTTTTGTGTGGCACAAGTGGACAACAACACAAGTGGACAACTTTAGTCTGTTCATTTTAGTTCGTGCCTCGTGTCGTTTTTCGAACAATTTAATTTTTATTATTTTTTTTATTCTTAATCTTATTTTTAAAAAAATTTTAATCTTTTTTTTATAAAAAATTTATATATCTTTTTGGTATGGTCAACTTTAGCCTGTTAATTTTACTTCGTACCTTGGGTCATTTTTCGAACAATTTAATTTTCTAATTTTGAATGTTATTTTTTACGTTTAAAACCAAAACTGCGTGTCCTATCAAAAATTATTCATGACAAATTTGAATGAGTTTACGCTATTTTTTGCAAGAGCAACGTTTGTCGATTTATTTTTTTCATAGCTTGTGCCGTTTGTCCAAAATTTTAATGTTTTATTTTTAATGTAGTTTTTTACGACTAAAAACAAAAACTATGCATCCTATCGAAAATTGGTTAATAACAAATTTACAGATCTTTTCAGGGCGCGCAATTTTAGTTAATTCATTTTTTTCTTATCTTGTATAGATTGGCCATAAAATGGAATTTTTTAGTTTTCGTTATTTTTTGTATGATCAAAATTTGAATTTTCAACTTTTCGACAAAATTCAACAATTTTGTCATGATAATCTTGTCGCGCTTTAAAAAATAAACGTTTTTCTTCTCACGACTTTTTTTCATATCATGCGTTGTTTGACTTAAAATGTTCACTTTGGTTTTTTATTTTTTTTTATTTTTAAAATGCGCATAAGGATAAATTGTTCGAGCTTTCGAGTACTATAAATAGCAGTACATCGAATTTTTAAATCTTGACAAAAAATAGTCTCAAATATTTTTAAAATGTGCTCACTTGTTGCATTTTCATCCAAAATAGCTGGTTTACGAACTGGTTCTTTCTTTTTAGGCCCTAAAAAAGTGTGCCAAAGCAGAATTCAATCTGACCGATCTGACAGACTACAGATTACAGACTACAGACAGACAGACACCTTCGTAAAAATACTTTTTTCTGAATCAGGTGGTCTCAAAACGTGGAGATGTTGATGAAAACCGACAAAGATAAATTTTACATAAAACCAATACTCTCTCATTAGGATAAGAATGTAATTACGTTAAAAAGAAAAACAAATTTCAAGAACTGATCATACAAGTTTTGCATTAAAAGGTACACTAAAGGAATTAAGAGATATTTTATCACAGAAATAAAGCTAAGCAAATTTAATTCCAAGATATGGCATTTATTATTCACTATTAAAAAATATATAAACACAATATATTTAGAAGACAGCTAAATCTTCAGTCCAAAAAATATGAATTTTCAATACAAAAATACGAATTATCTTTAAAGCATTTAAATTTTTAACGACATAAAGGAATTTGCAAGGGAAAAAATTAATTTAAAAAGACTATTGCATTCAAAGTCAAATTGTGCAACTTTTAGCTAAAAAGGTTCATTTTTATATAAAAATTTGAATTTTAAACCACAGTTGAAATTTGGACATACAAAGATGAACTCCCAACTAAATATTTGGATTTTTGAAGAAGAAAAATGTCTTCAAACAAAAAAGATTGCTTCGCAATCAACAATATAATAATTGATATTTAAACCAAAAAATTTAATCTTAAATAAAATACAGCAAAATTCTACCCAAAAGATATCACAAACATTTAAAGTTTAAATACAAAAATATGAATTTTTAACAAGAAATATAATAGTTAAATCGTATACCAAACCAGACTAATTTTGAGCCAAAAATTTACATTATTAACAAAAAAGGATTCATTTTCTACCAAAAGAGAATAACAAATTTTAACCGGATTCTTGAAATCTTAAACCAAAAAGGCGAATTCTCTAGAAAAGAGTTAAATTTACATCCCCAAAAATATGAAGTTTTGATCGAAAAGTTTATTTTCACACCAAATAGTTTAATGTTTTACGAACAGGACCCAAAAAGACGAATTTTCAGTAAAACTGTGGAATGTTAGGAGCAAATAGTTAAATTTTCTACTAAAAATGATTCATTTTCAGCAAAGAATGGAATAGTTAAATTTTCAGTTAAAAACATTCTTCTTAAATAAAGTTTTTAAAAAGTAGTTCAACTTTTACCACTTTTAAATTGTAGCAGAAATCGTATTTTAAACATTTTTTCGTAACTTGGCGCCACTCTGAGTATTTTAATTCAGGAAGTCAAAAATTATTTTTCTTCTTTCGACCTTGCAGCTGTATTTGTTTTTGATTTATTTCCTAGCTGAGACAGCTTTAAAAATCTTTAAGCAAATTATTTTGTGAACTAATAATAATGTTTATTACAACGATATAGCCATAATGTGATTGAATTTATTTATTAGATCAAGATTCACTCATTGACATCATGTGATAACCAAATGTCTATGAGACTTTCTACTAAAAAACGATTTCTCGCAGATTGCTGAAAACGAATTAGAGGGAGAAATTTAAATAATCGGCATTTTAAATTATTCGGATAATTAAAAGAAAATTTAAACAAAAATTTCAACACTCTATATTTTAATTCAAAATATTCTAATTAAATCAATAACAGTTGAATTATCAACCAAAAAAGATTAATTCTCAACGAAATATATAATAGTTAAATCCTCAATCCAAATAGATTAATTTTTAGCCAATAATGTGCACCCTTAACAAACAAAAAATTCATTTTCAAACAAAGCAGCTGAATTTTCAAAACAAAAAGGTGAATTTTCAATACAAGAGTTGCATTTTCTACGAAAACAATAGAATTTTTAAGCAGAGGTTTAAGTCAAATAGTTGAATTTTAAATTAGAAACGATTAATTTTAGTCAAAAAAACGGAATAGCCAAATTTTCAGTCAAATTAATTAAGTTTTTACAACAATAAATCTTTAACAAAAAAGTTCAATTTTAAAACCAAGAAACTTCTACCAAACGGTTAAATTTTTAATGAAAAAGAAACATTTTTTCTCAAAAAAATGCGCATTTAGAATCAATTACATAAATGGTTAACCACATTGTTGAATTTTAAACCAAAAAAGATTAATTTTCATCAAATGATAGAATAATTAAATTTTTTAATCAGTAATTCTAAACTAAAAGAGAACGACGAAGAATTTTTAACGAAGTATTTCAACTTTCTTCCAAATGGTTAAATTTTCAATCAAGCAGATTAATTTTTTACCAAAAATACGACTTTATAACCAAGTACGTGAAATTTTCACCAAATTGCTGAATTGTAAACTAAAAAATATCAATGTTCAACAAATGATGGAACAGTTCCATTTTTTAAACAACTATTTCTGAACTAAAAATGAACGATAAAGAATTTTCGACACAGTCGCTCAATTGATAACCACAAAAGATAAATTCTGAAATCAAAAGTAATAGTTGAATTTTCTTATTATTGGGTTGAGAAAAAACGAGAAAATAGGTACTTTTCTTGAAAACAGTGGAAAATGAGGAATTAAAGGGGGGGGGGGGGTAGACGAGAATAGGGAAAAAAAATAAAGTCTCTATTTAGCTGCTTTACTTGTAAAATTAAATCACTTATTTTCATATTCTAAGCCTCCAAATTTTAACAATTATACATTTTTTTTTGACATCAATCATCATTTGAAAAGCTTGTAACATTTGAACGGAATTTTCGAAAAAGTTTAAAAACGGCTAAAAATATAAAATGCAAAGGCTTTATAATATCATACACAGCTGCGAAAACTAAGCGACAGTCACTGAGAATTCAAAACACGATTTCTCTTTAAAAAGTTCTGTTTTAAATTATTATTTTATAATCTTTATTTTTTATAATTGCTAATTCATAAATTCGCACAAACTTTTACATACAGATATAAAGCCACGCTTAAGCGCTTTGAAAAATCGCATCCTTTGAAGATTCGAACCCTTCCAAAACAACCAAACTCCGTGTATTATGCCGCACTCACTAACCAACTGACCTAGCTAATTTTAATAGAAAAACGTTTATTTACAAGGAATTGAGAATTGAATTTACCTAATTCAAAAAATGCTCGATACTTTTTTTTCTTGAAATATTCTTCATGTTTAAAAACTATCCAAAAGTAATAAAAAATACAAAAATGTCAAGTGCAGATGTTCTTTAATAATAATTAAATAAATTTTAACTAAGATATATATGAATTCAATGTGAAACACGTAAGATTTGCACTCGAAATATATTGCATTTAAAAAACATAGCTGCTTTTTCAACCCGCAAAGATTAATTTTCAAACAAATGGTCATATTTTTTAAATTTGAATTATGTAAACTTCAGTTGAAAAAAGTTCAATTTTAACCAACTAGTTGAATTTTCTAAATGAAATTGATTAGCAACAAATTCAATCGGAAAATATAAATGTTTTAACAAAAATGTTCATTCCCAACTAAATAGTGGAATTTTGAATCAAGAATGGTCAATTAAACAAAAATGAAAAGGTTTATGATAATTTTTTTTAATTTAATTATTTTAAAAAGTTGAATTTTAAACCTGCAAACATAAATGTTCCATAAAATAGTTCTATTTGTAACCGAAAAGATAAGTACATTTTTATTTGTAATTTTCAACAAAAAACTATCAATATTTTACCAATAATGGAATAATTAAATTTTCAATTAACAAAATTAATTTTCTTCTCAAAAATAATGATTTTTCAACAAAATTGTTGATTCTTCAACTTTCAACCAACTAGATAAATTTTTAGCTAAAACCGCTTAATTTTCTACAAGAAATATAATAGTTAAATTTTAATTTTAAAACATTAATTTTCACATTGAAAAAAAATTGAGCAATATACTTAAATCTTTAACCAAATAAAAAGATGGTAATTGGTTTTTGTCTACTGGTCGTAGTGTTTATTATTTTAATAAAAACTAGTTTCGTCCGTCGACGTCGGACCTCATCAGTTAAGAAATCATAAAAATTAGAGATTAAATGCCCTTTCGATGGAAACAACATACAAAAAATAAATAATTTAATTTTAAATTTAATTTTTAGATTTTCGGGAAGAAATTTCTTTTCATTTAAAGGAATAAAAATTTTTTGATCAAATAGCTCATTTTTCAACTAATTTAATTAATGTTTAATTAAAATCATGAATCTTCATCCAAAAAATTTCTTTTCAAGAAGAGTTCAACTTTTAACCAAGTAATTTTATTTCCAAGCTAAAAGAGGAATTTTCAACTAACATTATAAATATTTAGATAAAAGTAATATTTGAATTTTTTACCGAAAAGAAAAGTTTTTTAATTAGAAGATTAACTCACAAAGAAAAAGATAGTTTTCTACAAAAAAGAGTTTTTAAACAAATATCTCGATTTTTAACAACATGGATGAATTTTCAATTAAAAAAAAACATTTTCAAACATAAATAGAATGTTTAAATTTTCGGTTAAAAAATATAATTCATAAAAAAACAAAAAAGATTTTCAGCAAAATAGATCAAATTTTCTATTGAAATAGTTACCTTTTGAGTTAAAAAAATTAATTCTTAACGAAACAGAAGAATTTTCAACGAAAAATATGGAATATTTAATTGGAATAAGTCAAATTTTCAGTTAAAACAAATTAATTTCAACGAAAAATCTAGCTTTTAACAAAAAAAGGCTTACTTTTCAAAAAAAAAGTTTAATTTTTAAACAAAGTTGTTTTGTGAACCAAAGAAATGAATTTTTAATTCAAATAAACCTTTACAAAAATAATTAATTTTCAATAAAAGAGTCAAACTTTCAACCAAGTAATTTTATTTCCAAGCCGAAAGAGGAATTTTCAACTAAAATTATAAATATTTATGTAATATTTGAATTTTGTACTTAAAAAAATAATTTTTAATTAGACGATTAACTGGCAAAGAAAAAGATCAATTTCTACCAAAAAAAAGAAACGATTTTTCACAAAAAAATGTGGATTTTGAATGAAGTAGTTGAATTTTCCATCAAGATGGTCAAGTTTAGAACCAAACAAAAAAATTAATTTTCAAACATAAACAGAATATTTAAATTTTCTGTTAAAAATCTAATCCTTAACAAAACAAAAAAAACTAATTTTCAGAAAAATAGACAAAAATTTTGATTTTAAACGTTAAATTTTTAGTTTAAAAAATAATTTTTAATAAAAGAATTTAACTTTTAAAAAGTATTTGATTTTTATCTAAGAATATATTAATTCGCAACGAATGCAACAAAATTTTCTATTATAATTCAGCAATAACAAATCACTTTTCTAAAAGGACCAAAATTATTAAAACAATGAAAAATTTTAATTTTTCTGCGATCCGAAATAAATAAAAGAAGGAACAGGCTGAGAATCCTGCCTTAGGAGAAATAAATAAAAAAAATTATTAATCTTTAACTGGAATAGTTGCATTTTAAACCAAGAAAATATATTTCTATAAAAAATATGAATTTTCAACTAAAAAAGATAATTTTTTAATCAAAAATTAAATAATTAAATTTTAGTCAAAAAATGAATGTTCAAACAAAGGGATGAATTTTTATCTAGAATTATGAAATATTACACTGGAATAAAAAGTTTCATTTTCAACCAAAAAAGCAACAAATTTTCATTTTTCAACCAAATAAATTATTTTTTAATTAAAATGATGAACGTTAAAAAAAATTGATTTTCAAGAAAAGAGTTCAATTTTCAATTACGTAATTTTATTTCCAACCTAAAAGAGGAATTTTCAAACATAAATAAAATATTTAAATTTTCTGTTAAAAATCTCATTCTTAACAAATCAGAAAATCGAATTTTCAGCAAAATATACCAAATTTTCTATTGGAATAATTAAATTTTTAGTTTAAAAAATTGATTTTCAACAAAGTGGTTACATTTTTAACCAGAGATAAATTTTCAGTTAAAATGCAATAACAAATCACTTTTCTAAAAGCACCAAAATTATTAAAATAATGAAAACTTTAATTTTTCTTTAATCCCAAGTAAATAAACGAAATAAACCAGCTGTGAATCCTCTATTAAAACCCCCAAAAGTATCTAAATTTAAATAATATTTCTCACCTGATCCAATAGGACTCTTCACCTTCAAACTCGCCTCGAAAGCAATTCCAGAATCCGTATCCGAAGCCTTTGGTTGTTGAATGATCTGGAAAATCGACTTTCTCTTTTTCAGCAGAAAATCTTCATACTCCATGCAATGATTGATCGTGTTTAAGAACTCCCTGTTGTTGCCCGGCAAAGAGAGCGACTTATTGGGACTTCCCAGTTTAGCCAGGAACCCAGAATCATCCATCCTCTCCGAAATGATCGGATCATTCCTATCCAGTTCCATCATCAGCTTCGCTGTTTCAAAACACCTCTGTCTCCTCTGCGCGAGCTCCGCAATCAAACTCTTATCCAGTTCATCCTCACAATTCACCAAATATCCAACACTCTCCCGCTTCAGAATCGACTTCTGCTTCCTGGGAGACTTTCTCAGAGTCCTACTCGCCCCATTCCTCGTCTTCTCGGCCTGGTCCGAAAAATACTTCTTGCTCTTCGGTGTCCTCGCCACGTCTCGTCTGAATGTCCTCGGACTGAAGGATCCAAACGTGTCCTCCGTGAAATCGTGGAAAAATCTAGGCTTCTCGTTTCGGATTTGATCGAGCGCTGTGTCGTCCAGAGAAGCCAGCTGCTGCTCGCAAGTCGATCTGATTTTATTGAGCTTCGTGACCGGAGAATCCGGCAGAGAGATGCTTCTTCTCATCAGCCCTGGAGGCGTGACTCGCTGATGCAGATAAACACCGTCGCACATGCTCTCCCAGTACTCGAACGAATGATTCGTG
>JAWWLR010000054.1:37787886-37799808 GCA_035041075.1 Acraspis erinacei
CACGAAAATCAGCATTTTCCTATTAAAATACATGTAAAAAATGGAACTTTGACAATTGTTTGTAAAAAAACTGTCCATTTGTCATAATTTTTTCCTTCGAATTATTGCTTTGCAGGTTCGAAAATACAAAAAAAAATTTTTTTAGAAGTTTTCACCGGTGGCCATTTTACTGTAAATTTGGTGCGGGGTCCTTTAAAGTTGAAATACTAATATGGTATATTTTCTACCAAAAACGATCAATTCCTAACCAATAATGGAATAATTAAACTTCCAATTAGCCAAATTAATTTTCAACCAAAAAGATTAATTTCTTAAGAAAGGAGTTGAATTTTTATTTAAAATCGCTTAATTTTCAAAGAAAAATGAAATAGTTCAATTTTCAGATTAAAAACCTAATTTTCAACTGAAAATAAGGAATGTTGAACAAAATAGTTAAATTTTTCCCCAAATAGTTTTACTTTGAACCAAAAGAGGAAATTTCGGAATAAAAAATAATTAGTTTAATTTTCAACAATGAACGATACGTTATCAACTAAAAATGTAATCGTTTAATTCTAAGTTAAAACAATTATTTGTCAACCAAACAATGATGTCCTTAAAAAAATAATTAAATTCATAAGCAATAAAATGAATTTTCGAAAAATTAGTTCAACACTCAAACCAGTTCAATCAAAACGATTAATTTTCTACCAAAAAAAGACCAATTTAGAACGAAATATATAAATTTGAAATCAAATTGTTAAATTTTTTAACTAAAAACGATCTATTTTTTTCCCTTTCCCCTTCCTCAGAAATCTTCGGAGAACCGCCGCAGTTGGTGACATCGTAGTGCGGCGTAGTGTTTGTGAGGCCTCGTTATAGACCATTATTATTAATATTATTAATATAAAATAAAAAAAAGTTGAAGAATCTTCAGGCAATTTACAATAATATAACTCGAATAACCATTTAAAGTTATTTATTATTTCTATTATACAATAAAAATACAATTAATTATATCTAATCGCTTGTGTACACGGTTTTACAAATTTCATCACCCTTGAAAGCATCACAAAACATTCTTGAGCAGGCTGCTTGAGTTTCACCAGCGCAGGTACAAGAGTTACATTCACTGTAAAAATGTTTAGCGGGGCAAGGTTTACCAGGTGTATAAAGAGCTAGAATAAAAGATAATTTTTATTAGAATCTATAATAAAGGTAAAGAGATCTTAATTATTTACTGATTACTAAAATTAATTAAATTTCATCAGTCTTTTAATATTAAAACCATTTTGAAAAATTTGAATTAGAAGTATGTTTATTATAAAGAAGAAAATAATATGAAAAACCAAAATATTTTAAGTTGAAACTGATATCTGTAAATTAGGTTTGTTTACAGTATTATGTAATAAATAGCAAAACAAAAAGTCTAGCTTAGGATATAGAATAAGTTTGTATTATGGATATATCATTATATGGTAAAAATAAAGGAACACGTATTTTGTAGTTTATTAAAAAAAATTTTTTAGATTTGTTAAAATTATTCTACGGTCATTTCCGAATGCTTAAAAATTGAGAGGCAGTCTTCTCAAAATGCAGCCGTTTTCGAACGAATTTACGTATTTGGAATTTTTTTTATTCGATTGGAAAGGTTTTTGCTGTTTCAATTGATCTATAAAACAGTTAGAAACATTTGAAAAGTTACAAAAAGGCGTTTTTTTATTAAAAAATTGTAAAGTTCATTTTCTCCAAAACCCCAATTAAAATTGTTATTTTGTTTAGAAATATTTGGCAATGTGTATTAAATTTATCCTGACTTTTATTCTCGATAAACCACTTGTTCGCATTGAAAAAAAAACATTTGGAAAATTCGAATTATGGCATTCTTCTCCAAATCACCGAAAGGTAAAAGAACTTCGAAAAAACGTTTAAAATTTTGGGGAAAAAAATGATATTTAAATAAAAAAAGTTGGTTAAAAAAATAGTTAAGTTCCAGTACGAATAATAGAATGATTTTCTTACGTAAGCAGAAACTGTAAAATAATATAAGAAAAAATAAAAAATCTTGTGTATTTTTTTGAATCGAATTTTAAAAACATACAAAGAAGATTTTCAGAAAAATCCCTCCTTTTCATTTTTTTAAAAATATTTTTAAAAACTTTCTGTTAATATAAAAAAATTCATTCTAATAGTTTTATGTGAGCTAAACCATTTTTGAGGACAAAAAAAATTGTTATCATAATTTTTTTATTTTATCGTAAGCAAAGCAAGCTATCGTAAAAGAGTAAGGGATATTTTTCGTAGAAATTTTGTAGAACTTTTCTGGATTTTTGACGTTTATCAGATTATTTGTTGTACTCTACATTGCCTCCGGGGAAAATGCAAAAATTTGATTTTTTCAACCAATTATTTTCAGTTTGAAGCTGTGCTGTAGCAAGGACGATTCTTAATTATATATGTAGCGCATATTGCGTACTATCAAATAAAATTAAGTCTGGTTTATGAGAAAGTCTACTTTTAAGAATTTTAGAAAAACCTCCGCCTTTTGTAAATTTTCAAATTTAAAAAAATGACATCAACTGAAACTGCGAGAAAGTTTTTAAGTTTTGAAAAAACTTTCAATTATAACAGAAAAAAATTCAAAAATAACAGATCCAAATACCATATCATTCTGACAGCATTAACTGACTTTTTTTTTAATTTTTGCCAGATTTGCCAAGGTAATGCAATAGTATTAAATTTTTATATAGAAGGCTAATTTTTTTTATTATTCAAGTTATAATTAATAATTTTATACTTACGTCCCCAATTCATGCACTCCGATTCTAGAATACAGAAAAAATTCAAGTTAGCAAGACGAGTGAAAAGGTTCTAAAAGTACATTTCAATAATAAAATATATTGTGGCCAAATACAGCCATGGATAAAAATTAGTCTGGTAAAGTTACAGTATTTTCAGTTAAAATAGTGTAAAATATAGTTTTTTTTAAATGAATTTTCTGCAGAGTTTACAAAATTTTCAGTAATTTTACAAATTTACTAGTGTTACAGAAAATATCCTTATATTTGAGGAGAGAGCGAACAAAACGTGATAAATCCATTTTTTTTAAACTTGAGATATAGATGGCTTCTGTAAGTTTCAAAAATCGAATAAATTTTTGGAAAAATTTGAATTTTCAATCAAATAAAAAATATGGTAAATATATGTATAAAATTTTCTTCTGATTTCACACACAAAAAAGATACTGTGAATTAATATTATCAGATAATAAACAAATGAGTGAAATATGCCTTAGCTGAATCAAAAGTGAATCAAAAATTTCTATTTTGTTAATAATTTTAAAGCCGCATTAAAATTTAAGAAAACTTTTCCATCATTTATTTAACAAACTGACAGACAATAATATATCATTTTTATTTTCATTTTTATCCATGGATGTCAATCTACAATGTATCTTTTAATATTAAAAAATGAACTCAAGTGGATTTATCATATTTTGTTCGCTTACACGTCATTTATAAAATTACTGAAAATTTCCATTAACAAATTGTAATTTTTTAATATTGATAGAAAATCTGTGCTGTTAATTTAAGTGAAAATCCTTTAAGTTTAATTGATTTTTTCTACGTGAGATATATAATTAGGTCGAATACATTTCAAATCAAGGATGTTCCACACTTGAAGTTGCTGAATCACGCAGACGAAATATGTTGTTTTGTAGAGGAAATTAAGTGATACGTATTTTTCTGAATTGGGAAAAACCAATTTTCTACGAAGTCATGCGCATATGAATGTTGTGCTTTGTTTTTAAAAACAATTCAAATTTTTCCTTCAATCATCTATAATTTGTCACTTCATTGATAGCACCTCTTGCCTTTTTCAAATTCAACAGTAAATTTCAAAAAGTTTCAAGATTAACAAAATTGCAGTAGTTTTTCTGAAAATATTAAAAGTCGATTTTCTTAACAAATAAACCCCACACTCATATTTTTCTGTATTTTTTTCTGTATTTTTATAAGGAAGATATCTCACAATCAACGATAGATACGAAAAAATGTGAAGATAAAAGTTGGCACTTATAAAAAATTTCTGTACAAAAATACTTCTTACTATTTTTCGATATCTTGCATATTTAACACAAAATTCTCAAATTATTAGTTTAGATAAAAAAAATCAATTTTCTCAAAAATGGTTTAGTTGGGGGACATATCATGTGACATGCGCCAAGTTCCTGGGGCAAGTCACACTTGAGGCATGTCACATCTGCGGCATGTCACATCCGTGCGGCATGTTCCACTTGCGGCATGTCGCAACTGCGGCATCTCTACATAGCGGCTTCTCTCCCGCGCGGCATATCACGCAGTGAAATTGACATTTTTGCGGCATCTCTCATCGAACCCCTGTGACTGGTCACAGGAATAATGTAAGTTTACTTCCCGAACCCTTTACCAAAGCCGCGTGGGGCGGGAAGAAACCCCTATGCCTGTCCACAGAAATAATATTGGTCGAGTCCCTTTCCACTGGTGAGAGAAGCTGCTAGGTAGAGATGCCATAGGTGTGACATGCCGCAAATGGGACATGCCGCAGATGTGACATGCTAAAGAAGTGACATGTCGCAGATGTGATTTGCCGCAGATGTGACATGTCACAGATGTGACTTTTCGCAGGTGTGACATGCCGTAGATGTGACATACCACATATGTGACATACCTCAGATGAGACATGCCTCAGGTGTAACTTGCCACAGACAGACTTACCGCATGTGTCATAATATGAACCCTTAGCCTGCATAAAGACGATAGGATAGTTTTTTTATATACGGAAAAATTGTTTAAAAAAATATAGGAAAGAATAAGAAGGTAGGGTTCCCCAGAAAATCTTTTTCATTATTTTCTTCAAATTTTAAAAAAACGAAAAAATAATTTCGGCAAAATCCTCCCTTTTTTTATTCTTTTCATTATTTTTGTAAAGTTTATGTTCATAGAAAAAACGCATCCTATCAGCCCTAATGGTCTAAATTATTTTTGAAATCGGAAGATTTTTTGTCTAAAATCATAATTTTGTAATTTTTTGATAACGATGCCAGATATGGCAAAAGAGTCAGAGGTATTTTTCACATAAATAGTTTAGTAGATTTTAGCCTGCCTAAAACTCATATGAAATGAAAGTATAAATACAAAAAAACTGGGAAAAAGTATAAGTGTGTCTCTGTTTTCTTTAAATCGACTAATAATATTTTGAGAAAAACTATCTTTTTGTTAGTTTTTAACATTTTTAACATTTTTCAACGGGTTTCAGAAGAATACAATAAACTCGATCAAAAACATAAATAAAGTAACAATTTCCTGAAATAAGTAAAAGTTTATAAAGGTTAAAAAAATGTATTTTTTTAAAAACAAAGCAAAAAAATCAAATACGCATAATAGAGTGGATACAAAAATTATAAATTTGAAACGCCTTATCACTGCAAAGTTTTCTTTTAGGTCCCTTTTAATGTGTATAAAATTTAAAACAATTGGATTAATATCTTGCGGTTAGGCGGAGTATTTAATATTTATATTTAATATTTAATAATTTTTTTAATCGCAGAGTTTTAGAAAAATCGTGAATCTTATTTTTTTTCTTAATCTACATAATATACCTAATTTTCAACATTTTTGCTGATTTTTTATTTGAGTTTGTTTCTGAGAAATGAAATTTTTTAAGGAGACCTAGAAATGTAAAAAGAAACATAGAAGGTCCAAGAATTATAAATAATTTTTTTTCAGCATTAAAATTATTTCTTATGTTTAAAATGTGCTTCCAAAAATTAAGTGAATTAAGTTAAGTTCAGAACGGTAAAAATGTCGAGTTACTTAATTTTTGAAATTGACTCGTCATTTTTAATAATGTGATCTTCTCAATTTATTTGTAAGTATATTTTGCACATAAAAAAGTTTTGCTATTCTAAACCACTTTTTTTAATTTTTAGGGTTTCTAGATTTTGTGTTTTATTTTCAGGTCTTCATAAAAAAATGTAAATTTTGCTATTAAACTGAAAAAAACCCGAAAAAATTTTAAACAAGAGGCATATCATGAAGTTTCAGAAACAAAAATAACTATCATGATTTTTCTAAATCACAGCGATTAAATTTTTTTAATTCTTTTTCGACACCACCCAACGACTAGATATTAATCGATTATTCTTAAACTTGATATACCTTATAATGGACCCACAAGAAAACTTTTCAGAGCTAAAGCGTTTTCAATTTATAAACAAAAATCGGTTCACCTGTAGAATATTTTTTTACAAATCGAAAAAATACGCATCGCGTAATTTGCTCGTTGGAAAACAACATATTTAGTCCCCGAGTGATTCTGTGACTGCAAGAACCTGCCTGATCTGAAATGGATTATGTCAAATTTTCCGGGATGTTTGGAAATAAAAGTGTAATAAATATAAGATCTTAAGATTTCATAACAATAATTCGTTAGTATCTTTAAAAAAAGAACTAAAATGTAAAAAAAAACGAGTAGGGTAATAGGTAGAAGGGTTGCCCCCTCTGAATGATTGGAAATTTGCTTTAAATATCCCCAAAATATACCCAAAGCTATTTATTATAAATTATAATTGTAAATATTTCTTAATATTTTTAAGTGGCCAATGATTGCCAAATATCGCCAACCACTGTACCTATTACCCTAAAATAATGCAGAAAAAAAAGAAATTTTAATAAGATATGAAAACTTAATAATTTAAAAAATTACTCACCTGTTTCAGCAGCGGAGCAAACGGCAACCAACGTGGCGATAACGAAAGCGATGAACATCTTCATGTTAATGAATTTATCCAGAGAGACGATTCTGCTCGAATAATTTTCTTTCTCTACAACTATAACCTCTTCTTTCCTCGCTATTTATACTCAGAATAATAAGGTGAAAAAGATTAGCTGTGTAAATGATTCTTCTTTTCCGTTTTGAAGCATTAACGTAGGCATGCGTTGCAGTGGTGGAGGTGACGAAGCCTATTTGCAAGTTTGACGATATTCCATTCTTATCTTTCCAATACAGTTGAAAATATTGCATAATCGCGATCGTCTATTAAGCTTATGTATTTTTTACGTTTCCTATTTTTCTATATTCAAAGAGAAACAATAAATAATATCCAATAATTATTCTCAGAAATAATCGATTATTTAATATTTGAGTACATACTTATGCAATTCTATTCATTCAATTAAGATAAAGTGAGACACTAACTATATGTGGAAAATTACTATTTTTATTAGTCCAACTATTTACAAATTTAATCGGGAAAAAGTACTTATAGTTCACTAAAAATTATCTAGCCCCCAAATTTTGTTCGAATCCACAGAAAAATGAAGGTGCTTAAAAAAAACAAGGAAAAAATATATTTAGATGTTTCGCAAACCCATAAGTTTAGCTACGAATTTCCCAACAGAAAAAGATACGTTTTTGTAAATTTTAATTCAGAATCGTCAATATTAAGGCAATTGAAATAAAAAGCCCAAAGCTTCTCTTCACGCTTAGCTATAACCTGAAAATAAAATATTTTTCTGAAATATCACCCAAAAAGTCTTATCATGATTTTTTCCCGTTTTTCAGATACGGATGGTTTCTAATACATTAAATACTACTTTATGCCAATAAACAGATATTTCCATTGATTTGCTGAAACCATTTTTATGGTTTTTAGACATTTCTTCTTAAAATAGTGTTAGCAAGTCGCGGTTTTTTCCGAAATCTTCCAATTATTTTCAACTTTCCTCTTTAATTAAGACAATAATTAATTAGATTTTACAAAAATAATTGTTTGCAAATTTATTATTATTTATAATAATATTATTTTAGAATAATGCTACAAACTTGCAGTTTTATTTAATTCTTTCCACTTTTGTTCCCTTCTTTAATTAGAGTGAGGTAATAAATAATTCAAGTTAACGAGAATAATTGTTTAAATAATGTATTATTATTATTATTTGTAATAATATTCTCTTATAATACTGCTTTAATGTTGCATTTTAGTCTAAAAATTCCCACTCTTGGTCTGCTTTTCACTTGGAGTGTGATAATAAGCAGAAAAATATAATAAATAAAATTGCTGAACAAATTATTATTGTTTGTAACTATCTTCCCCTGCAATAATGTTAGACATTTGCTGTTTTTCTGGAATTTCCCGCTTTTTTCAACTTTTCACTTAGAGCGAGGTGATAATTCATTAAATTTAGCATACATACCTTTTGAAACAAGTTATAACTGATTATAAATGTGTTCTTCTATAATAATTCTAGATAGTTGCGATTATTTTTTCTACAAATTTGCCCATTTTTATCCACTTTTTACTTCGTGAGATAACAATTAATGCAATTTAATAAACATAATTGCTCAAACAATTTATTATGGCTCTTAGAGTAATGCTCGAAAGTGATGGATTTTTCTGAAATTTTCATTTTTTTACTTTTCAGTTAGGAACCAAAATAAATGTTAGTATTAATTTAAACAAAAAGGCTCTCAGTAATACTTCAAGAAAAAATTTACATTTACTGCTTTCCATAGAGAAAATTTAAATAACTGTTTTATTTCAGAAAAATATATTCAAAAAAAATAAAGGGATTGCTTAAAAATTATTCCCTCTATTAATTATTATCGGTGCATGCCTAAAAAGGCAAAGAGAAGTTAAATTTTTGTTTAACTGCAAATTTCTACCATTCTTTGAAGTTAATATTTTTTAAATTAATAATAAATTTGTTAAACTATTGTTTGTTTCCTTAAATTAATTGTTACCCCACTTTAGGTAAAAAGTCGACAAAAAGTTGTAAATTTCAGAAAAAAAACCCGCAACTGTCCAGCATCACTAGAAGAAGATAGTTATAAACAATGATAATTTGTTTAAAAATTATTTCTGTAAAACTGTATTAATTTTTACCTCTCTCGAAGTAAAAAGTGGGCAAAAAGTTTCAAACTGCCGGGAAAACCGTATCTTTCTAACATAATTTAAGGAAGATATCATTTTCTTAAATAACAAATAGTTGTTAGCATTTTTCTTGTTAACGTACATTTACTTTTACCCTCACTTTAATTAAAAATTGAAAAAGTAGAAAAATGAAGAAAAAACTATAACTTCCTAGCATTATTTTAAGAAAATGTTATTAAAAATAATAATAAATTGCTTAAATTATAATTTCTGTTAGATTTAATTAATTATTGCTACGCTCTAACTGACAAGTTAAAAGCTTAGAAAAACCGCGTCTTTCTAACTCTATAATATTAGGAAATTTCTAAAAACAATAATAATTTATTTAAAAATATATCTAAACATCAATATGAGGGTGCTAATTTAAAAAAGAGTTTTGATTCCTATTTCATGGCTGATTTTAAAGAGAAATGTTCCTCATTTAATGATCACCTTGCTTATTCATTATGATTGATTAGCAAATCTATTTTATTTCTCATAAAGGATACTTTGATATTTGTTTTTAATTTTTTTAAATTAATAATCACATAATCTTAAAATTAAATACAACTTTAAATTATAAAAATAAAAATTCTCACTGTAAACAAATTTTTTTCAAATATTATAAATGACCAATCGATTCTTCTGCTGTAAAGGAATCTTTTATATTCTTTCATTTAATTTTGGATCTTTTAATTAAACGAATTTAAACATTTTGAAAATTGTTCCCATCACAAAGTATCCTCTAAATGGAAGAAAAAATAGTAAATATTTTAATTTAATGTATTTCGTAAAATAACCTTGTGATTTTATTACTATTCCATCAGTTTAATTCTAAAATATTACTATTTTTGTAGTCAAGCACTCAATTCCTCAATCAATTTTCACTATTTTAGATTTAGAAAGTTTTATTTAGTCATATTGCCTTTTGTTCCTCTAATTTTTCTATATTAAAGGGGTTATTTTTTACGAAAATAAAGTAAAGTAAAATAGAATTTAGGTTAAATAATTCCAGTTTATCCATTTCGAGTTCAACAACTTGTAAATATGTTATCTTGGTGAAGGTAATGTTGTCTGTTTACAAGTTTCACTATATTTCCCACAAACTGTTTTTCAAAAATTAGAAAACATTCCGAAATCGTGTGCTTTTATCAAACTTTTTGATTTGTCACGTTTCCGAGTTCTATAACCTTTTTTCATAAACAGACGAAGACCTAAAAAAATTTATGCAATATCACTATGGAAGATCATTGCTTTTAAACCAAGAAATGTTATACCTACTTCTTTAATCCGGCGGTTCAATTAATATTTTTCCACTATCGAATTCAGTCAATATTTCAATTATTCGAATTAGCAGTTTCATACTAATCTTCAGTGACTCACTTTTCTCAAATTGAATTAATTAAAATTAAAATCGCAAACTGTGGTTATCATTTGAATATATATCGTTAAAAAATATGTTAAAAGTAGCATTCCATAGGTATTATTTATTTTTAGCCTCCGATACTATCAAGTAATATTTTAATTAATTCAAATCAGATAAAAATCAAGACAATTAGAGTCACAATTGCTGGGAAATTTGCATTAGGCTGTATTATTTTTTATTTTTTTATAAGTTGGAAAATATGAATTCTCGAAAATAGATATATTGAATCATTTAGTTTGAGACACTCGGTTCCTTCCTAATCAGAAAGCAAATAAAGTGAGGTGCAAAGATAAAATTATGGTCGTGATTTCGATATTTCTCAAGCAGAAGCTTACACGTGCTCGAGGACAAATAATAGGAAACGCTTAATTTTTTTACATAGCAACAACAAGGTTAAAATGAACTAACAAGTCCAGGGTAAAATAACACAAATGATGAAAACGTTAAAATTATGTTTTGATCATAAGGGTGTCAACTGAAGGTTCACGGGGCATGAGGACGTAAGTGTCAAAACCCAGTATTTTCAGGAACCACAAATACCGAAATTGACAAATTATTAACAAAATAACTTTTGAACAAATCGTTAAATTTCCAAAAAATATTCAAATTTTCAACCAAAGGAAAGAATTCTTAACGAAAGTTATTTATCGTTCAGTAAAATAAGGCGTGTAGATCATTTTCACCGATAGTACAAGAACTACTCTGAAAATTATAATGCAAACAGTATAATGTTTTGAAATTGATTTGAATTCCGATTTTGAATAGAATTTCGGAAAGATTGCCTTGAGAATTTTTCAAAAGATTCAAAGTGAAAATCTTAATCTTTCTCCTAGTTGTAAAATATTTCACTTATAATTAAAATTTATTCTTATTTTGAAATTATATACTGAAAATACATTTTCGACTTTTAATATAAATTTTGCGTATCAAGGATAGAATTGAACAACAACAAAATCAAACATAATATTAAATATAATATTCTTGTCAGCATATAGCTATGATGAATCCATAGAGCGAATCTTAAAAAATAAATTTTACCTTCCTTTACGATGAATTCTTAAAACCTCTTTTTACTTTTCTCAAAAGAATATTATGCTCAATGAGCAATTTTATGGAAAAATATAATGTCTAATAATTATTCGTTTAGTAGACTGCATTTCATAATGTACCAAAAATCTAGTAAAAAAATCCAATTAAACATTTATTCAATTATTCCAGTCTATTTTTATTTTTGTTTTCCAATTAACTTTTTCTAGTTGATCTAGATCTCAATGTCTAGACTTCTTTTATGAATCTATAATTATACTCGAATCAAAATAAATTCAGCTGATTAAAAGTTCAGAAAACTGTGGAATTCAATGTCATCGCAAACACTAATGTAAGCGTGAAGATAGCTTGATATTTACTCTATGAGTGAAGGTTAGATCAACATCAACATGTATTTTTTTTCCTTCATAGCAGTTGGAACTTTTAATCAGCTGTTCTGCCAACTGTCATATTTGATTTAGGACTGCAATGCATGATGGTTTGAATTTACCGTTTATTGATGTTAACTCAGATGTTC
>JAWWLR010000054.1:37808932-37820325 GCA_035041075.1 Acraspis erinacei
TTATTTATGTTTGCATTTATTTCATAATTCAAAAATTGAACTGTTTCTATGGATAGAAAGTTTGATCTCGAACTTGAGAATGCACAATATTTTCTCGAAATGACAGTCTCTAGGCGGTTTATTTAGAAATTAATTATTTATGTTTGGATTTATTTAAAAATTCAAAAATTGAACTGTTTTTATGGATAGAAACTTTTACCCCGAACTTCCCAGTGGGCACAAAATTTGGCGAGACCTTTGCGACATCGTTACGACATCTTTACAACAACTTTACGACGTCCTATGTCCATGTAGGTACGGTGTCTTTACGATATCATAAATACGTCGTCAGATCATACGACGCCTTTACGATGTCGTAAAGACACTTAAACGACATGGACATAGGATGTCGTAAATTTGTCGTAAAGATGTCGTAATGATGTCGTAAAGATGTGACAAAATTTTGTGCCCACTGGGTTCTTGGTTGAAAAATTAACCTAACAGTTAAAAAATTTATGTATTTTGTAGAAATTTTTTTTTGGGTTAAAAGATATTATTTTAAGCTTAAAATTTAATTATTTGATTGAAAATTAACTTTTTTGTTGAAACTTCATATTTTCGGGTTGAAAATTCACCTGTTTTGTATACAAAATTCGTTGTTTGTCCTCAAAATTTAACAATTTCAAAATTTATGTAATTTATTGAAAATTGAACTAATTGGTTAAAAATTTATGTACTCTATTGAAATTTTCTTTTTTGGTGTAAAAAATAATTTATACGATTTATTTTTGAGTTGAAAATTCAACTGTTTTGCATCAGAAATTCATATTTTTGTCCTAAAAATTCCACAATTTGATTATCAATTAATTTTTTCTTTGAAAATATATTTTTTTAATTTAAAAATTCAACTATTTTGTTGAAAAATTATGTAATTTATTTATTATCTTTTTAGTTTAAAAATTCAACCATTTGGTATAAAATTAATCTTCTTGATTAAAAATTTAACTATTTCGTTAAAAATAAAACTGTTTTGTAGTAAGCTCTTCTTTTTAACTTGGAAATTCTAGATTTTGGACAATTTTTTTTTTTACTAAAATATATTTTCTCTTTGAGGGTTCCAAAAATTGTCTTTTAAATTCGTCTGATTTGGTTCAATTCGACTGTTTTTAATTTTAAATAAAAATCTTCTCTTGGTTAAAATATGAAATATTCCACTTTTTTGTGAATTCATATTTTTTGGTTGAAAATTCGCAACTACTACATTCTCTTTGGATCACCCCCCCCCCCCACACCACGATAAAAACAGCCTTGCGTAACTAATGGACTTTTACTGAATAAAATAAGTGACAGCATAGAATAAAATTGTGCAGCAAAGTAATGGAAACAGAAACAACTTAAAATTTTAAAAAGTTCGTGAAAATTAATAATCAAATTTTGAATCAACTGATTGTGGATTTTTATCATTTTTATTTGTTATTTCAGTTCATTCCCAGGTGAAACCACTCTTGAAATGCGCTGGACCGCTCGGTTTCCCGAACTGGTAATCCGCCTGTAATCTGCTAATAAACTTGTATCTGGAGTAATCTGATTGTAATACAGTTAATTCGGAGTAATTCAATTGTATTGAAGAGTAAGCTACTTTTAATACAGAGAAATCCACTTGTGATCCAGGTTCTTTACAATAATTTAGGCAATCCAAATTATTTTATTCTAATCCCTACCTTTTTTAGTTGAAACTCATATATTTTGTTGAATATTCATATTTTTTTGTCGAAAGTTCATCTTATTCCTTGAAAACTCACATTTTTTATGGAAAATTTAACTTTTGGTCAAAAATTCACTTCTTTAGTTTGAAGTACCTTATCAAACATTTAATTTCTGGTGGAAGATTCTTGATTTTAGTTTAAAATAATTTATTAAAAGTTCATTTTTATACCTGAAAATTAAACTTATATCTTTTTTATTATAAATTTATCTTTTAAATTGAAAATTCAACTAGTTGATTGAAAATGGATGCATTTTTTTAAACATTGGTCCTTTTTATAGAAAATTAATTTTGATTAAGAAAGTTCAACTGTCTGGTTGAAAGTTGAAAACCTTGTTCAATATGTATATTTTTTGCTTTTTTTGTTTTAGTTGAAAAGTCCTCTTTTAGGTTGAAAAATTCACTAAACTGTTAAGAATATATGCTTTTGGTTAAAATTTTTTTTTTTTAACTGAAAATGAAAATCATACATTTGTCATTGTAAATTTATATTTTCAGTTGAAAAATCATCTAGTTGGTTGAAAATGTATGTATTTCGATAAAAATATGTCGTTTTGGGTAGAAAAATAATTTTCTTTGTTCGAAAATTTAACTAGCTTGTCTTAAAAAAACTTTGTTTCTCAGATGAAATTTTTTTAAATTTAAACATAGCCATTTTAGTTAAATTTTCTTCATTTTAGTTGAAAATTCTTCTACTTCATTTAAAATTGGTCTACTTTGTTGAATATTCCTTTTTTTTGTAAAAAATTAATTTTTTATCAAGCATGAAATTAATTGTAATGTAATTGTAATCTAAGTATTTCATTTTTGGTTTCAAACTTATTTTTTTCGTTAAAACTGCATCTTCCTTCATTTCGAATTAACAGTTTTGCTGAAATTTAATGTCTTTTGTTGAAAATTCGTCTTTTCTTGAGAAAATACTTCTTTTTTAGTTGAAAATTCATATATTTAGATTCAAAATTGATATTTTTCAGTTAAAAAATCAACTGTTTGGTTAGAAATGCACGTTTTTTTTAATTCGTCTTTTTTGATAGAAGATTAATCTTCGCGATTTAAAATTCAGGTCTTTGTTTGAAAATTCAAATATTTATTAAAAAATTATCATAATTTATAGAAAATTAATCTTTTAGGTTTGAAATCTATTTTTTAGTTTAATGTTTAACTATTTTCTTAAAAAGTAATCTACTTTGTAGAAAATTCAACATTTTTGTGAAAAAGTCTTGTTTTGATTCAAAGTTCAAATGTTTGGTTAAAAATTCGTCTTTTATGGTTAAAAATTTAAATATTTGCTTGAGAATTAACTTTTTGTTAAAGATAAATAATTTTATTATCAATTATCCTTTTTGGTACAAGAATGGACTGTTTCCTTGAAAGTTCGTCTTTCTTGTTTGACTTCAACTGTTTTCTATTGAGTCAAAATCTGCCAAGAGAGCCACCTATTTTTCGATGGTCGAGCTTTTTTCGTGGAAATTACTGTATTCAGTTCCCAAGGATAAATGAAAAATGCGATTTGTGCGGTTTAGTGAAATTCGAATTTTTACAGAAGCTATTTTTAGTAACATTTTTCTGCATGAATTTGATCATTATTTATTTGCTATCGATTTGTTGGATGTATTTTGCTAATTTTTGAAATGCTAATTGTAAACAAGACAATATTTCGAAACAGATTTTTTATTTTTACAATGACCGTAATTTGTTGAAAATATATACAATTTATTTAAACAAGTGAAAATAAATATAACTTCTCTATCTAATATTTTATTTTGGATTCCCGAATATCAATCTTTATTTCATAACGCATTGCATCAAAAAAGAAAAAAATGAAAACATTTATCGAGTTGCAAGTTATTCCTTTTTTCACTCAGTACTCAACGCGCGTCGCCCCACCGTGGGAGGAAATGTACTTTTTTCGTTCAAAAATGTCCAGAGCCTTCAATTTTTGTCCGACTTGGATTTTTTAAAAATTAAATTTCATTAAATTCTAAAGAGCTTGATGCTCAGAACTTTTGTCTCCTCTATTTGTTTATTAATAATTTTTTCACTCAAAGTATGGAAAAGCTGAAATTTTGTACATAAAAATTTTTTACGCTTTAATAACTGATTATTTAAACTTTATATTGTCTTAAATTAATGTTTAGGAACTCATAAAATATAAATAATTTGTTCATTATTCGATTTATTTGTTATAAACAAACTTTACAAACAAATTAGCAAATTGTCTTATTATCGGTAAAAAAAATTTTGTTTTTCTAAAAGTGCTTCATATTAATGTAGGAATGACATTTAATTTCAAAACTAATTGAAAAATTTATAATAATCATTGTTATAAACAATTCTTATGGCAAAATATTAGGATTTAGTATTGTTTGAAATTATAATTTCCTTCAATCCCTAGAACAACTTTAGGTATTGCTTAAAATAATAAATATTTAGTAATATTCGATAAAACATAGCAATTTAAAATTTTGTAAGCAAATTCGTTAAAATATTTCAAAATTTTGGCTCTTTCGCATACAAATTTTTTTTTCGCACTGGAAATGTTCTAAGCTATTAAACTTTTTGAGAAACATTTATCTTTTTTACTAGTTAATTCAACAATTTGGCTGAAATAGTACTTTTTCAGTTAAAAATTTAACTACTACTTTCATAAAAAGGGGTCTTTTAAGGTACAAAACTAATCGTCTAGGTCGAATATTTCACTACTTTATTAAAATTTTATCTATTTCATTGAACATTCAGAAATTTTCTTTAAAAGTAATCCACTTTGTTTAAAAATTCGACTAATTTACCATACTTTTATATAATCCAGAGTAATCCTATCCAATCCGAGTAACCTTAGGTAATCCAAAGTAAATCCTTATACAGAGATAATCCAGAGTAATCCACCTTCGCTGAATCTAATTTTTAAGAGTGTTCCCCCTCTGTTAATTTCTATTCAAAAATTTGTAGCCATTTCGTATTTTTATTTCAAATTCTTTCACTGTGTACCTTTTGTAACATACAAAATTGGCATTCTCATTTTTCTCATTACTAAGAATAAGACCCTAATTTATAAAGCTCTTATCTCCTTGTTGACGAAATTAGCGGTAAACCTCTCGGAAGGATGTTCTTCTCATGAGCTCACCGAACCAAGAACCGTGTGCATGGGCTTTGGAAGACTGTACCTTCCATATATGTAATGACGGGGTCCGCGAGAGATGAGAGAGGAGTCTGGAGTGTGAGGCTCTGGAGTGTGGGCCCCACCTAGACGCGTGGGACCGACACCCACGATCTGGCAACGAGTGTTCACACACATCCTCACACACGGGGACCTAGCTCACACACTTATTCAACAAAAATCGCACTCATATCCGATACTCGACTTTTACGACACGGAGACAGCTTGTCGGAGTAATAAGAGGTCCCAACCTGGCTTATGGGCCGCGAATGTCGATCCTAGAACCTATAGTTGTTGTCCGTTCCTCTGATCTTGCCGATAGGCTGCGATAATCTGATTTAGGGTTCAACCTTTCTTATCCTGACACCTAGGAATTCATTCACCGGAAAGGAAAATTGAGAAGAAACATTTTTAAATGCTCTTGAAATTGGTTTTACGTGTTGAATGCTTGTTTTATAAGTTAGGTGTAAGATAAACTTATCTTTGATATAATCGATGGGTCTTGGAATTTACTTCAGACGAATTCTGATCTAGTGAAAAGAGTTTCAAACATTTATCCTGATAGAAGTTTTATTCATTGGAAGAATAAATTGCCAACCAAAAATGCAATAGTTAAGTTTTCAATGTATAGGGTTCTAAAATAATAAAGGTAATTTACTAATTTTTTAAAATTTTCATGCATGTCGCTCCCAAATTTGATCGAATCCACAACAAAATTGCATTTTTTTAAATGACATTTAGAGGTTTAACAAGCCATTTTGCTATTATATTCAGAATCGTAAATATTAGGTAAATCGAATTGAAACTCAACATTTCCCTTCAAAATAGCTGTAGTTTACAAATTAAAAAGATTATTTTTCAAATAGCAGCCCCCTAAATCTGTTTTATAGAACACAAAAAACACATTAGTATAAAATTAACCTTTGCTTTTATCTGACATTTTTTACTTTTTGTCTATATATTTGTTATGAGATTATAATTAATGAAAGTTAGAAAAAATTATTGTTTAAACAATTTGGCATGGCTTGTAACTATCTTTTTTAGAGTATTGCTAGAAAATTAAAGGTTTTTCTGAAATTTTCAGCTTTTTTTACTTTTTAGTTAGGAACAAATAATAAATATTTATTTTAAGAAAGATACAAGGTAACTTCTTTATGTAAAATTTACATTTAACATGATCCATCTAAAAAATTTGAAGAAAATCAAAAATGTCTGTTTTATTTCAGAAATATCGTTATATATATTCACAAAAAACAAAGAGATTATTTAAAAAATGATTCTCTTCATTGTTCATTTATTATCTCTTCATAACTGAAAAGCAAAAGCAAAGGGAAAAATTCAGAAAAAAAAACATTCTAGCAACTATATAAGGAAAGATAGCTATAAACAATAATTATTTGTTTAAACAACTATAGTTTTTTAATTTAATTCATTTTTCCGCTCTAAGTCAAAAGTGGCGAAAAAATTGAATACTTCAGAAAAACAGAAACTTTCTTAAATTCTTCGAAGATAATATTATTTTGAATCATAATAAATTGTTGAAACGATTATTTTTGTCAACTTGAATTAATTCTTACCTCATTTTGAGTTAAAAGTTGACAAAAAGGTGAAAAAAAACTTTTTAGCATTATCCAAAGAGAATATTATTGAACGAAATAATAAATGATTGAAACAATAATTTTTGTTAACAAAAATTAATTATTACCTTATTGTAATTAAAACATTGATAAAAAGTGCAAATTTTTAGCAGTATAAAAAGTAGAAATTTTTTTAAAATCTGCAACTTTCATGCACTATATAAATAGAATAATAAATTAAAAGTAATAATAAATGTTTTAAACCATTATGTTTGTTAACTTGAATTAATTATAACCTCAATCTAATTAAAAAGTGGACAAAAAAGTAAAAAAAAAACTACAAACTGCAAGGTTCTTAGACTATTCTAGGAGAATATTATTATAAATAGTAATAAATTGTTTACACGATTATTTCTATTAAATTTAATTGATTATTGTCTGTTTCTGACAGAAAAGTTGAAAATAAGATGAAAATTTCGGAAAACCGCAACTTTCTAACTATAGTCTCAGAGGAAATTACTAAAAACTATAATAAATTACTTAAACAATTTATGTCAAATTCTAATTACTAATATAAAATAGTATTTTATATGTTAAAAAGAATTTGTATTAAAAACTTTTTCAACTCGATTCACCTAATACTGACGATTCTGAATAAAATTGACAAATATTTAAAATTGAGCAATATTAAAATTACATACCCTTAAGGTATAATTTTTTTTAATTGGATAATTCTTTATAGTTAAAATTCAAAGATTTTCTATTATAGCTCTTCAAAATTAAAGAACTTAAAATTATAAATCTGTAAACTTGAAGAGTTCTTAAGTTTGAAAATTAGCAATTAGAAATGTGGCTAGTTTTTAGTTCTACAAATAAAGATGCTATACATATGATGATTTACATTTAAAATTTCATCAATTTGGAAGATTTTACATCTTTTTAATTCACGAAATTTTTATTTTGAAAATTAAAAATTATGCAAGTTTCATATATTTTCATTCACAATTTTGTCATTTGGATGCTTCACAGATGAAACTTCAATCTCTTAGACTTGTGATGGAAAACTTGACTTAAATTTCAAAATCATCAAAATTTAGGATTTTTTATTTATTCATCCTTCAAATTGAAGACATTTTGATAGTAAATCATCAAAACTAAAGAATCTTAAATTTCAAAGCATCAAAATTGGAGAATTTTCCTTTGTGCCTCTTAAAAATTTGACTATTCCTAAGAAGTGTACAAAATTACAAAATTTTGGAATAAAAATATTAAAAATAGAATCATTTTTTATTCTATATTTAAAAAATTCAATTATTATCAATTGTAGCTCTTTACAGATGCACATCTTTGAACTTTAAATCTTTTAAACTTAAAGACTTTTTAATTTTGAAAATTGAGAATTAAAACTTCGGTAATTTATTTGATCTTATAAATTTGTTCAATGTTTAAGATTTGTAATTGTAAAATTTTGTATTTTGATCTTTAAAATCGTAGAACTTTAAATTATAAATCTTTAAACTTAAAAAGTTCCAATTTACAATGAACAATTTCTTCAATTTAGAAGGCTTCGAATTGAAAACTTGACTTTTGACCTTAAACAATTTAAAATTATGCAATTTTTAAATTGTGCAATTAAATATTCTGTAATTTTAATTAAATTTCAAAAATTGCATTAATTTGCAAGTTTAAGAATTAAAAACTTAATTTTTAATTTTAGAAATCATCAAAATTAAAAAAAAATGTATTTTTACATCTTTAAAATTAAATGATTTTAATTTCAAATCTTCAATATTGAAGAACTTTAAATTGCAAATAGGTAAAATTGAAAACAATTCATTTCTAATTTTTCATAATTAAACTATTCAAAAAAAATTTCGAAATTATAAATCTTTAAAATAAAAATCATGAAATTGGAACAATTTTCAATCATATATTTTCAAAATGTAATACATTTTCAATATTTTTTTATTCAATAATTGAATTCATATTAAAATTCAGTTAGGGTTCACTTCAAAATTGATTATATTTTAAAATTAAAGATTTTTCAATTTCGAAAGTTTGAAATTCAAAATTCGATAATTGGGATGGTGTTAATATCTTTAGCTTGAAAATCACCAAAGAGGATTCTCGAATTGATTTTCCAATGTGTTTCGTCCATCTTTACATAAATTGACCCGAAAAAAATGAAAAGATGGAAGGGAAGATATTGAAAAAGCAATGTAATATAGCTTGAACGTCGAACGAATCATAAATCATAATTAAATGTTGAGTTAAAGTTTCTTGAGCTGGGTCCTATGATGTTTCGAAAAGAAATTTACAAACTGGTCGACCTGTTCGCCACACCCTAATGGTATCATTTATCCTGCATAGACGTTAAATCTTGAAATCAACTAGCTTTACTCATGGTAATCCTTGAAACATGATTCATGACACATTTTGCTGACCAAGAGGAAAGTAAACCGAGCTTTCTCGAAAATATAATGGAAAAATTATTTAAAGTTTACGGCTTACGCCTACAAGAAAGTTTTCCGTAGAAAATCTTAATCTATCATTTAAAATAAAAAAAAATAAAGATGTATTTAAAATTATTATTACGACAGCGAGAAACTTCTTTTTTGTAATTTTTCCACCAAATTGTTCATTTCTCAAATCAAAAAGACGAGTTTGTCACAAAACAGTTAAATGAATATGCAACAAAAAACTTTTTATCAACGAAAAGATCATTTGCAACCAAATAGATAAGTTTTCTACAAAACATTTAACTAGACAACTAAAACAGATTAATTTTTTACCAAATAGGTGAATTGTTAACTAAAAAAGTACAATTTCTACTGGAAGAGATAAGTTTTTAAACGAAAAGGACGATTTTTTAACAAAAGTGGTAACCTGAAAATATGACTTTTCAACAAAAAGTTCCTCTTCAACCAATAATTGCATTTTTAACCAAAGTAGAATAATTTTCTAACAAACAGTTCCGTTGCTATCCATATAAAAGATGCAATTTCTACCAAAAGAGACCAATTTGCAAC
Organism: Acraspis erinacei; assembly: GCA_035041075.1. Classification (NCBI taxonomy): domain Eukaryota; kingdom Metazoa; phylum Arthropoda; class Insecta; order Hymenoptera; family Cynipidae; genus Acraspis; species Acraspis erinacei. The sequence goes on from JAWWLR010000054.1 coordinate 37,818,440, forward strand.
AAAATATTTAGATTTTTTACTGGCTTCTGCCATTTTCGAGGCGAAAAGCCAATTTTTTTTACAAAAAGTTGAATTTTTAAACAAAATATATAAAATAATACCAAGAGTGATTCATTTTTAGCGAAAATGTGTATTTCAAACAAAGAAGTGAATTTTCAACTAAATAGATGCATTTTCAAAAAATTAGTTGAGTCTTCAACCGAAAAAGATTAATTTTTGACAAAATAAGTTACATAAAGATGAATTTTCGAATAAAACAACTTAATTCTTAAACCCAAAAGGTGAATTTTTAATTAAAGAGTTGAATTTTCAACCTGAAAACATTAATTCTAAACAAAGTTCATTTTTTAACCGAATAATGGAATTTTCAACCAAAATATATTTAAAAATTCTTTTTTTTTCATTTCTTGTTAAAAATTGATGTTGCGACCCTGATATTGCAAATTTGATTTCTCGTAGTTGTTAATTTTGGATGTTGAAATATTTAATTAATTAAATTTTTTTTTAATATGCATAGAAAATTTTTTATCAATTGTTTTGTAATGAATTCTAAGAGAAAATTTACAAAGAGTACAAAGCATTTCAAATTGTTTTCTAAAACCTTTAAAAAGAGTGCAAAAGATTTTAAAAACAAATTTTTGCAACTATGCTATATTGCATAATTTTAGAAAAAATTAAAGTAAGTTTAAAAGATCTTCAGGAGTTTTAAAAAGATTGAACAATAATTTACACTTGTAGAGATTTTTTATGAATTTTGTAATGCTTGAAGAAAATGAAAAAATTTGTATAGATTCCTGGAAAAAAATTTAATTCAAAAAGATTTCTAAACTTCTAAAAGAATAATTTGAAAGATTTTAAGGCATTTTTTTAATTTTTCAGAATCTAAAGTTTAAGAACGTATTTTTTATGACTCATGCGCAAATTTTAAATAATTTTTTATTTTGACAAATAAATAACTTTAGGAGAAAATTTAAAAAGGTCTGTAATCGTTTCAAACGATTCCCTAAGATTTCGAAAATGGGTGTAGTAGATTTTAGAGAAAATGTGTTTCCATTTTCTAAGATTAATTTTCTTTTAAATCGAGTAAATTCAATAAGTATTTAGAAGAATTAAAGAAATTCAACAAAAAAAAAACTTTGAAAAATTTTTAACTGTTAAAAAAAAACTTTAGAAGTTTTAAAAGAATTTATAAAGGTTTCAAGAGAATCAAATATTTTCATAAAATCCCTGGGGAAGATTAAGAAGATTATAACGCAGTTTTTTTAAATTTTGAATGATTTTTCATAATATTAAGATAAATTTTAAACAGTTAAAAATATTTTTAGGAATTTAAGACTTTTGATGTCTTCTAAACTTCTAAAAGTTCTAAACATCTTTTAAAAAGACTCGCATTTTTCCTATTATTTCGTAAAATCCTATAAAATAAAAAAATTTCGATAAAATCTTCGAGATTCTTTTTTGACACAACCGAAATATTCCAAAGTCTTTTTAATTTTCTCAAGAATCCTACAAAAATGATATATTTATAGAAATTAAAAAATAAACTGATGACACATATTTTCTTATTCTCAATATTTAAAATTCAATTTCATCTTGAATGTTTAAGTGTTCAAAAACTTTTAACAAATAAATAGTTATTTTTAAGTTATATAATATATACAGTATTATTATTACTATTTTTTACTCATTATGGTATTGAAAAAAATTTTAAATTGTTGAATTTCCTGTAATATTTATATTACGTAACTTAAATATTTGTATAAAAAGAAAAAACATTAAAAGGGCAATATTATTCATTTTCGACAATACCACGTGTTAAAACATCTCTTTTTTATTCAAAAAACGTCTATTATATTTTTAAACATAATACAAAGAATGTTACGTAA
>JAWWLR010000054.1:37925899-37941272 GCA_035041075.1 Acraspis erinacei
TTTTTAAATTTTTGGGTCATACTTTAGGTGCGACAGGGGGGGGGGGGGTAGGAGGGGTTAAAAATAAAAGTTATTAGTATGGTTTTATTTTTTAGACACTAAGATCCCTAAAGAATTTGGCAAGATTCGATGAAACCGTGGAGCATGAGTTCAATTTTTCGAAAATCCAAAATTTCCCCATGTTAATCCAATGGAATTTTTGCAGTCCACGGTTGCACGTATTAATAATTGAATTTTAAAAAATAAATGCGTTTTTTGGATCAGCCCCTTGGTCAACCGTAAAAAAAATGTAATTAGTTTAAATGACTTCATTTGAAGTCCTTTTCAATGAAATGATTAAATTATGTCTTTTAAAGAATAATTTACTGAAGATATAAATTATTTTTAAAGTTTTCGATGACTGTAATGTAATAGAATAAAGCTTTTTGAGAGGGAACTTTTATAATTTGATAGTAACTTTTTTAAATTATATAATTTTTTATATTTTAATTTTCTTTTCAATTTTTTAATTTGTCTACCACACAGACAATAAGTTCTTAGGGAAATTCAAAATTATTTCAATTTTATTTAAAAATGTTAATCTTAAGTTTTGAAGATGTGAAAATATGTCGAAAAAGAATCTGAAAGATTTTAAAATAATTTTTTCCCATATTTTTTTTTTTTGATTTGTACAAGTTTTTAGTAGTTTTGAAAAGACTCGAAAATAATTTAAAAAAATTTTAATTTTAAAAAGGGATTCTAAAAAAAATTAAATCAGAATTAAAAAATTTCAAAAAAAAATTTATTATGGTTCATAAATATTTAAAAGTATTCAAAAAATTCGAAGTTAACTTGTGAAAAATTTGAGTTTTTTAAATCTAGAAAGGTTCCAAGAGATTGCAAAAATATTCTTCAGATTCCCAAAGAAATGTTTAATTATTTTTCTAAATTAATTTTAGGATAATGTTCTAAAAGACTTCAAAGGCAAATTTTTTTGTCTCCAAAAAATATCAAGACTAATTCGTAAAATTTAGACATTTAGAACGTATAGATATCTTAAAAGGATTTTTAAAAATGATGAATTTGAAAATTATAAAAGTTTTAAGAGAAATGTAGATTTTTTTTACAATTTTGTAAAAAAAGAAGTTTTATATAAATTTGAAAAGGTTTTGAGAGAATGAAACAATATTCTCTAGATTGTTAAGAATATTTCAAGTTATTTTCCGGAAGATTTTAGGACCATTTTTTTTTAAATTCTAGTTTAAAAAATTTTCAGGCTTAAAAAAATAAACTAAAATTATACATTGTAAAGAAATTTAATTACTTTGAATGAATTCATATAAAAATTTCAAGCTAAAAATAAGTGGGTAAAAAATGATCTATAAAATCGAGGAAAATATTTTATTGTTAAATATAACTAGTTTTGGAAAAGAAATCGAGGTAAATAAAAGGGATTTTATTTAAAGTATTTAAAATTTTAAACTAAGTAATTGCGGATAATTGGTTCCAAATGAATTATAAAATTTTATCATCAAAAATTCAAAGCTAATTAAACCGATTAAAAATGAATTATTAAAAACATTTCAAATTTAAATCAAAATAACTTTCAATTCGATGCGATTCAAGTTTTAATGTTTCCAATTATAAACCTATCAATTTCTTTGCAAAAAATAAATAATTCCAAATAAATGTAAGCATTACAAATTAAAAATTTGTTTTTTTAGTTGTTTTAAATTAAAATTTTTGTTTATTTTATCCGAAAATTCTTTTAAGACGGAAAAATTGCTTTTTCGGGTCGAAAATTCAACTGTTTTGTAGAAAATTCAAAAATTCGATAGAAAATTCAACTACATATTTCGTAAATAATTAAAATGATTTGTGGAAATTTCTTTTCTTTTTTATTGAAATTTAATTATCCCAAATGAAAATTTACCTTCTGCATTTTGTGGTAAAAATTGATATATTTTTATTTCAAAATGAAACTTTTTTATTATTAAAAAAAATGTAATGCAAAAAATAGAATGAAAAATAATTAATTTAAATATGGAATAGCATCACATCAATTGTTAAAATTATTTCGTAGATAATTTATGTATTTTTTTTTTAATTCGCCCTTTTTGGTATACAAATTTATTCCTCTTGGTTGAAAATTTAAGTATTTTGTTAAAAGTTGATGTATTTTGTTGAAAATTTAGCTTTTTTTATAGAAAATTAATATTCTTAGTAGAAAATTCAACTATTTGGATAAAAGTTTATGCATTTTTTTGAAAATTCATTTTTTTAATTGAAAATTTGACTTTTTTTATTTGAAAATAGTGTTTTTTCGAAATAGTAGAAAAATAGTGTCATTTAAAAAAAAGTGTAAAATAGTTAAATAGTGTGGTGAGTCCGAGGCCTGTGGTTCGGAATTCAGTCACTGCTGTAAATTAGTAAAAATTTCTAATCATTCAAATGAAGAGTATTTTAAATTTATTATCTTTTCCGTGGAGTTTAAATTGTAATTTATTTATTTTTTGTTTATGTGCTAGATTTTATAATATTATAAATTATCTAGGTCCATTTAACAATTTTTTTCAACTTTTAATATTCAAAAATTGGTTATTATCGATTTAAAAATGGATTGACATTTTAATATCAGGAGTATTATTTTTAATAAAATTAAATCTTAACTTAAAAATAAAAATTTTAATTATTCATAAACAAATTGATTTTTAGTTAATTTAAATTGTGAGTATAGATACCTTGGATTTGCTCAAATATACAGCCATCAGTGAAGGGTTGCTCCTGAGAGTTTGAAGTATTTTTTTTTGCTGTGCAATAGTCGTGGCTCTTTTCAGAGAGTCGATGAGCTGATCATAGGCTCTGTTATGTACCAATGAATTATTTTCTGGACCAATTTGACCCGCCGGTCCACCCACAACTCCATAATGTTGAGGAAACTGTACACCAGGTGTCACTCCGGAGTGACCTTGAAATTGATGTTCCTGCACTCTAGGAACCTCTGCAGGTTGTGGCTGCTGCGGGTGTCGATGTTGCGGTTGTTGAGGATACATATGCTGCAAATTTGGTAGCTGTTGTATTTGTCTAGGACCCACAGGGTCTATTGCACCATTCATCCTAGATTGTTGCTAAAAAGGGAATTAATAAAATTTAAAAAAAGGCTTAAAATATGATGATTGATATGTTTCAAAGATTAAGGAAATATAGGAGAATATAGGGATAATTCTTAAACCAAGTTACCAATTTTTGGCAATTTTTTTTTGTGTTTAGAGTAAGTCAAATTTACAATAGGCCTATATTATCTACGTGACGCTGTGGTGAATTATAATTTTCGGTTATAAATAAACAATTACATTATTTGGATTTTTGGCGACAGTTAATCCGGGTATTATTAAATTTTTAAACTAAGAAAGGTACATTTTTATCAAAAAAATGAATATTTAAACTTTTAATAACAAAAAGAATGGTAAATTATTTAAAAAAACTAATTTTGTTGAATTATAAAATTAAAAATATAAATAAAAAAGTTAATCTTATACCCAAAAAGGCGAATTTTAAATAAAATTCAAGAATTCTTAACCAAAGTGTTGAATTTTTAAGAAAGAAAGAAATTTTTTTAGTTTAAAAAAAATTAGTTTAACATTAAAACCTAATTGTGGAGTTTTTAACCAAGAAGATACATTTTTAAACAAAGATTAATTTTTTCCTAAAAAAACAATTTTCCACCAAAGTTTAAGAATTCTCAACCAAAAAGATAAATTTTAAACCTAAAAAGATGAATTTTTAAATAAAAAGATTAATTTGCTACCAAAAAAGAAGAATTTTCAATAAAATTCCAAAGTTTTCAACCAGAAAGATGAATTTTTAAGAAAGACATTTTTTTATATTTCATAAAGGAGTTCAACTTTAAAACCTAGTTATCACATTTTTAACCAAAAAGTTTAAGTTTTAAATCAAAAAAACTAATATTTCCATCAATTTCAATAATTTAAGAAAAGTTAAATTTTCAACAAAAAACAATGAATTAAAATTTTTTTAAATACTTAAACAAGGCGAATTTTTAATAAAATTCAACAATTCTCAACCAAAAAATTTAATTCCCAACTAAAAAAATTAATTTTTAAACAAAAGGATCAATATGCTACATAAAAGACGAATTTTTAATCAAATTCAAGAATTCTCAACCAAAAAGTTGAATTTTTAATAAAGACAGAAACCGTTTTTTCAATTTTTAAGAAAGTAGTTCAAATTTAAAACCTAGTTGATGGGTTTATAACGAAGAAAATGAATTATTTAACAAAAAGATTAATTTTTTCCTGAAAAATAAACGAATTTTGCAACAAAATTAAAGAATTCTAAAATAAAAAGTTGAATTTTCAACTAAACAATATGAGTTATTGAACAAAAAGATTAATTTACTACAAAAAAGGACGAATTTTTAATAAAACTCAAGAATTCTCAATTAAAAAGTTGAATTTTCAACCAAAAAATATGATTTTTATGCAAAAAGATTAATTTTGCTACGAAAAAAATAAAACCATTTTCAATATAATTTTAGAATTCTCAACCAAAAAGTTAAATTTTTAAGAAAGAAAAAAACATTTTTCTAATTTTTAAGAAAGTAGTTCAACTTTAAAACCTAGTTATTTAATTTTAAACGAGGAAAATGAATTTTGGAACAAAAAGATTAAATTTTCCCTGAAAAAATAAACGAATTTTTCAACAAAATTAAAGAATTCTAAAACCAAAAAAGCTGAATTTTCATCTAAAAGATATGAGTTTTTGAACAAAAAGATTAATGTACTACAAAAAGGACGAATTTTTAATAAAACTCCAGAATTCTCAATCAAAAGGTTGAATTTTCAATCAAAAAAGATTATTTTTTTGCAAAAATATTAATTTTCTACAAAAAAAGACGAATTTTCAATATAATTTAAGAATTCTCAACCAAAAAGTTGAATTTTTAATAAATAAAGAAACCGTTTTTTCAATTTTTAAGAAAGTAGTTCAAATTTAAAACCTAGTTGTTGGATTTTGAAAGAATAGAATGAATTTTTAAACAAAAAGATTCATTTTTCTCTGAAAAATAAGCGAATTTTTAACATTTATTACATTTTTAACCAAAAAGATGCTTCTTTTAAACAAAAAGATGTTTTTTTTAACAAAAAGATTTTTTTAAACAAAAAGATGTTTTTTTAAACAAAAAGATACATTTTTTAACACAAAGATTAATTTTCTAACAAAAAAGGCAAATTTTCAATAAAATTCGAGAATTTTCAACCAAAAAGTTGAGTTTTTAAGAAACACACAATTTTTTTTTAATTTTTAAGAAAGTAGTTAAACTATAAAATGTAGATGTTACATTTTTAACCAAAAAGATGAAATAACATTTTTTTTAAATCTTTTCCTGAAAATAAAACGAATTTATCAACAACATTCAAGATTTCTCAGATTCAAGAATTCTCAACCAAGAACTTGAATTTTTAAGAAAGAATTGTTTTAAAATTTTTAAGAGAGTAGTTTTTAAAACCTAGTTGTTGAATTTTAAATCCAAAAGATGCATTTTTTAACCAAAAGATTAATTTTTTCTACAAAAAACGACGTTTCAACCAAATTCAAGAATTCTCAACCAAAAATTTGAATATTCGACTAAAAAAGATAAATTTAGAAAAAAGGTCAATTTACTATTTGATACAAAAAAGACGAATTTTCAACATTCATCATCTGGAAGCGTGCTAAAAACTTTACCATATTTACTTTTCGTATCGTAGTTTATAGACGATCCCATACCTGTTTTTGTTTTTTAAACGTAGACATCAGTGAAGGATTGCTCTTGAGTAGGTGAATTATTTGGGTTTGCTGATCCACAGTACTGGGACCTTTCAGAGCGTGCATAAGTTGTTGATAAGGTACGCTGTGTTGCAGTTGTTGCTGTTCTTGTTCAAGTGTCAGCATCGGAGTAACAGATTCTTTCATCAGATCCGTTGGCTCTTTTCTTAAAGACGAGTCACACCAGTTCCCATCTATGAATTCGGTTGCGATACTATCACTCCAATTGACACCATCTCCACCGTGATTCTCGATTTCGATTTTATGATTAACTTCCATCTTGATGCAAACAACAACTTCATTGAAATTAAAAAAATGACAAATTCTCCGAAATCAATTTTTTAGTCTAATCTAATTTTTCACTCCTAAATTTTATATAGTATGTGCATAGAATTAAATCTGACAACTTGGATAATTTGTTATTAAAAATAAATTTCTGTCTTTTGAGATTTTCAAACTATAGCCACAAGTGTAGTAATTTATATATCCTTCCATTCTTTAAAATATGATAGATGAATTGCATGAGAAATAGAATAATTTTTCTCTCTTAAATAATGCTAGATGTATCCTTATTCAAAAATGCTATAAATCTTTTTATGTCACAAAATAGAGAGCGAAATTACTTTTTTAAATAAAATTTTTAATACGTCATTTTGAATTCCCAAAAGCTTCAGATAGATTTTAACTTTTTTATTTGAAAATGTTTTCGAACTTAAAAATGATATTTCAATTTATGTAATTTAATCAAGAATTTTACATTCATAATCTTTCAGCTGTTTTTATTTTATACTATTATTAATTCCAAATTACAAAATTTGCAGATTTTTTTAAATAAAACTAGTTTTCAAAAAGTTCATCACTCAAACAAAATATTTCAACAATAAGAATAGATTCTGCTATCTCAAACAATAATTCTACTTCTACACTTCAAGTCGCAGAATTTCTCAGCGACGAAATATGCTGTTTGTGAAAGAAAAATTGGGAAACATGTACATTTCTGATTAGACAAACAAAAATTTCAACAAAAATGTACGGATTTTTGAATCCAGATATCCATTTTATTTTATATCAGAACATTTTTTCTTTAAAATTCCGGCGGGGGGGGGGGGGTAATCAATGAAAAAATATCTCGGCCATTTACCGGTTCATAAACATTTTTCAAGGTCAATGAAATTAAACCATTCGAATTCTAAAGCTAAAAATGTTTTCATTTGAAGTAATACAAACTGAGCTGCAAATCATTTTAAGGAACTTTAAGCTAGAAACATTGAAAATTGAATGATTAAATTCTTGGTATAAACTGAACACTTCTAAAAATTAAAAGCTGAATTATTTTAATTTTAAATAGTTATAAAATCCTTAAAAACTTCAAAATTTCATTTTGAAACCTTAGAAAATCTTAAACTTCCTTTAAAATGATTGGGATTTTTCTGCAAATTTTGTTAAAAATCCGGCAAAGTTACAAAAATTTCCTTAAAATCATTCAGATTATTTCAAATTTTTAACTAACCTTTGAACATTCTCAATACTTCTAAATATCTCTTTAACTTTCTCGAATTTTTTGTGGGAATAATAGGTCTTCAATATTTATTTATACAACAAAATTCAATAATTTTGCTCAACAATTAAAACTCTTTAAATAGAACAATTAAAAATGGTAACGTATAAGTTTGAAATTGTTCTTTTTCTTAATTGAAAATTTTTAAATTTTCAAAGTATAGATTGAAAAAATAAATAATTATAATATTAAATAATTTAAGTTTTTAAAACTGCGTTTTGAAATTCTTTCAATGAAAAATGTACACATAAAAATTAAATCTAAAAGGGAAATTTTTTAATTAAAAGGTTTTCTAATTTCGCATTGTAAACTAAATAATATCATAATGGAAAAAGATAACAATTTAACTAATTATTTTTAAAAACTGTTGAAATCAAACTTGGACAGATTTTTTTCTAGAAATTTGTCAAATTCCCGGTCAAAAAATAAATTCACCGTTATTTCCTGATTTTTCTCGGTCACATAAAAGTCCCGGTTTCTTTAGCCAGCGACCACCCTGAAATTCTAGAATTTTTTCCGAATTCAGATATTCTAATTTTCTTCAAGAATTCTGGTGAGCTTTAGTAATCGGATGTCTTCCTTATATTAACAGAATTTTTTCTTTAATATTGAAAAAAACGGTAGGTTTTATCAGAAAGTCTTCTACATTTTTTTCGAATTTTGAAAATATTGCACCTTTTTTATTAAAATTTTTTATTACATTTTTTTTTAACTTTCTGTTTAAGAAAGGCATCTTGTCAGGTTTATGCGGGCAACATTAAACGTGCGATCTTTTTTATTATAATTTGATTTTATGTAGGTTGTTTTTATATAGGTTTTTTTGTAAAAAAAAATTTTAAACAACTAAATTAGGTCAAAAATTGTAGAATTATAAAGACAAAAATTGCGATTTAAAAAGATTGACTGGAATTCTAGAACCTGCCTGATCTAAAATCGATTCGACACATATAAGAATAATCTCAATTACGGCATTTTTTGTGCACTTGTTTTGTCTGCAAATAAGCAGAAAAACGAAGAAAAAAAATTATATTCAAATTATTATTTTTCATGAAGATGGCTGAAACGAAACATTTTTTTCACTTTGTGTATTTTTCCATTTATAATAAAATGATCCAAAAACTTCTAAGGTTTGGAAGCCGTTTTTTAAATAATTATTTAATTTCATTATTTTCTGTTTATTGTTTAACTGTATCAAGAGAAGTGAAAAATAAATTAAATTGATGTCAATAATGAAACTGTAACACAAATAATTTTTTCCGCTTTTGAATGTAAAAAATATAAAAAATTCTCTGAAATAAAAATATTTTGAGTAGGTTGCTTCTTGTCTACAAGAAAATTTCCACACTATTAGAAAGTTTCTAGTGGAAGATTTAAAATGTTATTTTTCTTCATTCCACGTCAATTTTCAGATGAAAAAAAGGTTTGGTTATAATCTAATTATTTTATATTTCTTGGCAGAAAATTCATGTATTTTGTTGGAAACTTCGGTTTTTTTACAAATAATCTCTATGATCTAAAATAAAAATATTTAGTTAAAAATTAATTTTTTAAATTGAAGAATCAACATTATAATTATAAATTCGTCTTTTTTTGTAGAATATTAATTGGTTGAAAATTTAATTATTTTGTAAAAAAATCATCTTTTAGGTCGAAAATGCCATTATTTTGTTAACAAATTATTTGTTTAACTGCAAATATAACAGTTACATTTTGGTTTCAGCATTGATTCATTTTTTAGATTAAAATTCATGTATTTTGTTTAAAATCTGTTTCTGATAAATAAAAAATTTTTTTGGTTGAAATTGAACAAATTTGTTGAAAATTCATCTTTTTTGGTAGAAAAATAATCTTCAGGGTCAGAAATTCAACTATATGCGTACAAATCGATCTTTTTTGGATTAAAATGAATGTATTTTGTTTAAAATATGTGTCTTTTTTATGGAAAATCATTCTTCTTTGTTGAAAATGCAAGTATTTTGTAAAAAAACTCGTCTTTTTTAGCAGAAAAATAATATTTATGGTCGAAAATTCAACTATATGATTCTAAATTTCTTTTATTCTTATTGAAGATTCATAATTATAATTGAAAATTAATTTCTTTGTGTAAAAATTTCACTATTCGGTTAAAAATCACGCATTTTGTTCAAAATTTTTCTTTTGTGGTAAAATAATAAACTTCGTGTTGAAAATTTAATTAATTGGTTTAAAATTCATTTTTTGTTGTTCAAAATTTACCTATTTGTTTGAAAATTTATGCATTTTGTTGAAAATTCGCCTTTCATGGTAGAATATTAATCTTCTTCGTAAGAAATTAATCTTTTTGGTTTGACAATTCATTTCCGTAATTGAAAACTTAAATATTTAGTTTAAATTAACTTTTTTTATTCAAGATTCATTATTATAATTTAAAATTAATTTCTTTTGTTGCAAAGTTAGCTATTCAGTTGGAAATTAATGCACCTTGTTGAAAATTTGTCTTTTTAGAGTTTATAAGAGCAAGGGAAAATCATAATTGTTTAAAGAAAATGCAAGTAAAGTTAGGGAATATCGAAATTGGTATTTTGCAGCAACCCTGCTTTCTAAATAACGCGCCTTAAGTTAGATTTTATTAGTGATATAGAGGAAATTAGGGGTTGAAGGGGGTAATTATAATAAAATTATTACTCCTATTTGATTATCATGACACATAATTTAGTATAAATACATTTTAAAACATTCATAAAATATCGTAGAATAACTTAAATTACTTTGCATCGCACTTACCCAAAAACTGTAATGCGTTAACGTTGAAGGCATCAACAAAACAAACAAATCTATTTTTACATTTATCATTGATTGTTGAAAAAGTTCTCCTTGAACACTACACTATATTATTACTATACATAAATAAATAATAAACCAACGTAAAACGATACCCTTAAAACTGAAAATTTGTCTAGAGTCTTCTCCAGGAGAAAGGAAAATAATCACTGACGAAATGAGGTTCACTTTCTAATAAAACTCTTTATCTTAAAATATCAGCAGTGTTTGCATTCTGAAGAAATTCAAAATTTCTGGGTTTAATTAACATTAGAGCCAAAATTTGTACTTTACCTTTTGAGGATTATTTGTTAGAGTACAGGATTATTTATTAAGCTTCGTTACATAATTGTTCCATAACATCTGTTGCACTGGCAAAACTTTCGCTGTGCGTGCGTCGTTCGTCTTAGAATGAAGTTTGCTGATGCTGCAGTACTGCAGTGGGGGTGGGCGGGGAGCGTATTCTTTGGAAGGACCTCTGATGAGTGTGTCAAGAGATTCTTAAATTTGTAGTGGGGCTCCAGGGCCGTTCGAAGTCGAAAAACGAACACCTCTCTTTCCATCTCCACACGTTAGAAGAGGAGGTCCGTACGATTTTCTACTTTCCACGCGATCCCGGCTCCCTCCCTCTACGCTCCCGCTGCTGAAGGGTGGCGGCACAGTCCTGTGATTGGATTGAGGAAACTAAAACCGGATGAGCCATTTCCTAATTCCTTCTTTTCCTAGTTCCTTTCCTAATTCCTTCCTTTCTTCAAATTATCTCAACTCGCTACTTTTCGTGGGCAGATTAAAAACTCTGACGTCATGAACTACCATCTTTTCCTTGAATATTTTCCGGATATCTTATTCTTCAGCTGATGATATCTCGCTATAATTTTCGGAAACGATAAAACATGTATCAGATACCTCATAGTCCAAAATGATATCTTTGGCATATCCGTATTGTATTTCGGTAGGCTAAAGGATATCATGGAAAATTTACGAAAAATCTTCCGGAATATCCTTAAAATATCCAAGGATATCGTTTCCACCCCGTAATGAATATTAATAAAAATATGCAGAATGCCTGAAAAACATATAGATTGACAAACATCCGTTTGACAAAAAACCGCTTTATACAAAAATCTCGTATATTCGATTTCTTTCAAATTACATCTCCGTATAATTATTATAAAAAGAAGATTATTAGCGTGAATTATTGTTATCACCAATATAACAGCCCACTCACAATAAAAACAGGCCACTTTCTAAAAATGTAAAAGTTGGCTGTTAATGTACCTGTAACCTCTAAATGCAGAGGTTTACTGTATTGAGATCGCACTTTTCACTATCAGTTTTGATGATAAAAAACAATAAAATTAATATGTACCGCGTTGGTTTACATAATATAAACGAAAATAGATTATAATCTGGCACGAATATTCGAGACATTGTTGACTTTTGTTTAAGCGTCACTCATTATTGCGCGACAGTTTTCTTACACTGACAGCCATGATGAAATTTACCTGGAAGTTACTTTAGTGGAGACTACTATTATTTTACTTTAAAATGTTGTACTTTGTACAAAATTTCCGGAAAAATAATTGATATTGTTAAATTATTATAATAATATAAGTATATAATATAATATAATAATAATATAAAATTGGCATTATATATGTCTGAATTTCCAGGAATATACTTGCTTGGGGATATCCTATGTAGAATATACATATATTATTTTTTACATATTTTTGACTTTTTATTTATTATTTACATAGAGCTTAAAAGTGGGATTGATACCGCCTGAACCTCGGTAAAGGCACATAGAAAAATTTCCAGATATACTGGATCAGGGATCGAACCGCGGACCTCTCTAAATCTAAACGTGAAGTCCGAGCGTCTAACCAGCTGAGCCACCGAGGCTCTCTTATTTTTTTTTTATTATTTTATATGTAGTATTTTTTATATTTCATTTTTATAATATTATTATTATATATTATATAGTATTATAGAATAATAGGATTATTACAATTTAAATCAAATTAATGTTGATAACACATGGAATTAAATATAAAAACTTTAAATTCTTTTCTTTTCAAGAAGAAATATATTGCATTTTTGAACAAATACTTGACTTTTCTACCAAAAGAAAAGATTAATTTTCTACCAAAAGAGATGAATTTTCTACGAAAAGTTCAAAGTCGAAAGTAAAATGATTTTTTAACCAAACAGTTGAATTTTTAACAATAGCAGCAATTAATTTTGAATCAAACAATTGAATTTTTAACCAAACATTTAAATTTGAACCAAATGGTCGAATTTTCAGTAAAAAAATATTAAACTTCAGCCACAAATGGATGCACCTTTAAACAAATAATTAAATCTTAAAGCCAAGAAGACAAATGTCTAACAAAACAGTTACATTTTCGACAAAAAATTACTTTTAAGCAAAATAGTTGAATCATTGTTAACTAAATAATTAAATTTTGATGAATCTTTAACAGCAAAAATGTATTTTCAACAAGGAAGTTCAGCTTTTAACCAAGTATTTAAAGTTGCAATAAAAAATTAATTCTTAATGAAAAATATTAATAGTTGATATTTTTACTCAAAAAAGATCTTAATATTAAACAATTAAAGTCGGAAACGACAGAGCATATATCGTTAACTTTACAGCCCAAAATACGCCTAAAACAGGGGAAATAGGGCAATTTCTCACAAAACTAGGGTAGTAATAGGGGAAAATTAAAGAGAGAAAAAATCGGTTCCATATTTAATTCTATATAAAAGGCTTCAAAATCCGCCATTTTAAAGTCAAGATATATTGAATGTTCATCAAAATGTTGAAACTTAAAAAAATGCATTTTTACCAAAGTAGTCCAACTTTAAGCAAAGTAGTGGAATTTTCAACCAAAAAGATTAATTTTCTAACAAAAGAGCGAATATTTAACAACAATCAACATACATAAATTTATAATCACAAAATGTAATTTTTTTAACCAAATATGAAATGGTCAAATTTTCCGTTATAAAATTAATTTTCAACCAAAAGAAAAAGAATCTTCAACAAAATAGTTAAATTTTCTACCAAAAAAAATTATTAAAGAAAAAAAGAAATTTTTTAAACAATTGTTAAAATTTCAAGGACATTTTTTTCCAATCAATCACTTGTCAAACATGTTGTTGAACTTTCAAATATCTTAGATGAATTTTCAAGCCAAGAAGACGAATTTTTCATCCAAAAAGATCAATCTTCAAACAAACGTTTAAATTTATAATTTATTTTAATTTAAATTTGAATTTCAACCAGATAGTAGAATTTTAACCAAATGAAATGAATTCTGTATCAAAAATAAAATAGTAGACTTTTCAACCAAAAAGAATTACGTGCCCACCAAAAATAGTTGGATTTTTCTATTTAGATTGTATTTGAATAACAGGAAAACTTTTGAAAACAAGGGAAAAGGGAATTCTTTAAAAAAGAGCAAGTGTGAAGTCTGATCAGTACATCGCTCTCATGCTATTTAGGTTCTTTTTTGTTTAAATAGTGCAATTATATTTATTTTTTAATAATTCTGTAATAATTGGGAATTGGTTTTTGGTATCATCTTACAGAAACGTCGTTTAAAGTAAGCAGAAAAATAATTATTTATTCAAAGTCACAGTTTAAAAATTAATAATAAAAATCAACAATATATATTCTATATTAAATTAGTAATATTTGAAATACTGTAATGTAATCCTGTAATTGAAGCCCGCACTGTAAATTTAATAATAAACTAAATGAATATTAATGTTAAAATTAATTTGATAAAACGCAATATTTTTTCTACACATTTTTTTAATCCATTCATTAACATCGACTAATTATTGCAACAAAATCAATTCAGTCAACGTATTCTACAATAATAAAAAGCAAGTAGTTATTAGTAATTACAGTACGCACTCGATATTGATTTCAGTTTCATTTAAACCAAATTTTTGAAACAAAACCATATAAAATAAAATATTAAATAAAATAATAAAAAACGGCAAAATGTTATCATATTGAGACTTTTTCTGTGATAAAACTTAAAGATTCTATAAAAACTGAGAGATCGAAAACAATACTTGCAAGTTAAAGGTAAAATATTTTTAACTCAAGAAAGTGCAGGTCTTAAATTTTAATTATAATTACAAATTAAAAAAAAAAAGTTCTTCATTCGAGGTTCTAATAAAGATAAAACCTTAGGAAACCTTAGGAAAACTTTAGGAATTTCAAACTTCTGAAAAACCTTCGATATTTTTTCTAACATTTTGTAATCTTGAAAATTATAAAATTATATTATAAAATCATCTACATTTTTTTCGATGTTTTAGGAAATCATATGAATTATCCCAAGAATAATAAGAATATTTTTTTATCATCTTGAAACCTTTCAAAATCCTTAAAAAGCTTCCAAAATTTACATTTTGTTTTGCATTCTTCAAATCTTTTAAAATTTTATATTATCTTTAAAAAAATTTCAAAACTGCTAAATATCTTTTTAAATGATTCCACTTTTTCTAAAACTTTTTATAAATCATGCAAAATCAGAAAAATCACTTTAAAATCTAGCAGATCATTTTTTTATTTTGCAATATTGGAAGTCTTTTTATATCTTTAATAATATTCTCTTAAAATTAATTTTTCGAAATAGAAAATCAGTTTCAATTTTCCTAGGGATCTTAATACATTTTTTTCTTTTCTTTTTTAAAATCTGTCGAACTGCTTCAAACGCTACTAAATTTCCTGTCCTCGTTCTTCACAAAGCTTACATCATTTAAAAATCTCTAAAAAGCTACAACATTTTATTTCGAAATCTTCAAAACTGTATAATTTGTTACAATTTTTTAAAAACCTTTTCGAATTTTAAATCGCAGTTTGAATATTTTCAAAACTTCTAAATATCTCAGAAAATTAAATAAACCCTATGCATCAAAATACAACAATTTTGACTTACCAATATATAAATATTTTTTAATAAAACAATTTAAAATGTAAATTTAAAGATTTAAATGTAGCTTTCCCACTTTTAACGATTCAAAGCTTTGTTTCGAAAAATTATTATTAAAATTTCGTTCTGAATATTTTATAACTTGCTAACTTTAAATAAACAATCAAACATTGCTAAATTCGTTTTTCTTGTTACATTCTCATCCTAATGAGAAGGTATTAGTTTTATGAGATTTATCAGATTGGATTCT
>JAWWLR010000054.1:38064827-38080361 GCA_035041075.1 Acraspis erinacei
TTCGATTTTTTAGTTAAAAATGTATCAGTTTGTGTAGACATTTGATCTTTTTGTTAAACGTGTAACTGTTTAGTTGTAAATTATCTTTTGTTAATTGATGATTAAACTATTCGAAAATTCAACTATTTGGTTTAAAATTCACTTCTTTTATCGAATTCAAATGTTTATTATTTAAAATTATCATTTTTTGTTCGAAATATCAACTATTAAATGTTTAATTGAGAATTCATTCTTTTGGTTGAAAATTCAACTATTTGGTTCAAAATTCATGCACTTTGTAAAAAATTCATCTTTATTAGTATGAATGTTATCTTTCTTGGTTGAAATATAATTTTTGTGAGATATAAAATTAATTAAATTTTTTTTAAATTTAACCTTTCTGGTTTAAAATTGCCGCACAGTCTTCTGAAAAGTTCGTTTTTACGACTTGAGAATTCAACTGTTTAGAATGAAAATCGCAAGAACTTGGTAGAAGATTAACTTTTATGTTGAAAATTCAACCTTTCGGTCGAAAATGAATCTTTTTATTTTGAAAATGCAACTATCTGTTGGAAAATGCAACTGTTCTGGTTGAAGTTCAAACTTTTTTGTTTGCAAATTCAACTATTTGGTTGGAAATTCATATTTTTAGTTTGAAAATTTAACAATTTGCTTCAAAATTCTACTATAACGATTGAAATTCATCTATTTTCTTTTAAATATTAACTATTTGGTTGAAAATTAATTTTTTCAACTTAAAATGTAACTTTTCCATTTTTGGTTGAAAATTCGTCTTTTGGTAGAAGATTAATCTTCTTAGTTGGAAACTCATCCTTTGTATGTTGAAAAATCATCTATTTTGTTAAAAATTCTACTATTTCGATGAAAATTCGTCTCTTTTATTTGAAAGTTCAAGTATTTGGTTGAAAATTTGTTTCTAACATAGAATGTCGCTTTTCCATTTTTTGTTGAAAATTCGTCTCTTGGTAGAAAATTAATCCTCTTGGTTGGAAATTCATCCTTTGTATGTTTAAATTCAGCTATTTTGTGAAAAATTCAACTATTTTCTTGCAAATTAATTTGTTTAGTTAAAAAGTAATCTCTGTTGGTCAAAGATTCAACTGTTTTGTTAAAAAATTCATCTTTTTGGATAAATATTGAATTGAACATTGTAAATACATTGGTTCTGGTTTTGTCGAACTTTAAAAGAACCTAATTTTTACAGGGTCTCCGATTTTGTCACTCTTCTGAATTCTCGGTATGATTTTAATTTGGCATGTTTAATATTTTTCGTTATGTATTCTTATGTATTATGTATTCTTTTTCGTTTCTTTGACTGTCGAAAACCCAGCTAATCCGCGGGTTATCACTGGTTGAGATTAAACTCATACATCTGTTTAACCGAGTTTTTAAAATATAAGGCATAGTACAAAAGGTTTTTAACAGCAAGGATACGTGACTGAAATGGACCAGCCTTACAGAACAATAATAATAATAATCACAATAGGATTTCTCTGATTTAAACGCGGAAAGCAGTTGCTGTTATCAAACTACCTGTTCTTCAATCCTGTAAAGAAAATTTGCCTCTTCCTGAGATTCCAGATGACTTTGAACTACGCATATGCAAGTAATATACAATTTTATTGCAAAACATCCTGCCTTGAAGCGATACGTTGCAATTATGTGAAATCGCCAAGATTGCCTGAACGAGTGTTTTGCTGAGAATTTTATTGAGCTGGTTATTTCGCTATGCTCCATGGGAGATTTGTCTCCTTTCTCTCCTAGATGTTAAAGACTTGAAACCATGAAAGTACTGAAAGTACTTGCTTATTTGATTCCTATTGGTTCGATACTAAATAGGTTTATGAATTTGTTCTAATAATTAAGATGGTTCTGGGGAAGGATTTGATGATCATAGATTTCGAAGAAAAGGCTTTTCTCTTGGAACAATATCTTGAGTCCATAGTTTTTACTTTCTGATAAAAAAGCTCTTTTTTATGCAGATATATATATTTTTTTCTTACAGGTTTTATAATACCCTAAAAATTATCCGAATTTTTTCGAAGAGGATTCAAACTGAAGGTATGGCATTTAAATTCACAATACAAAATAAAATTTGCCATGTCAGACTGATGTTTTTTTATTATCAAAGATTGAGAAATAAGGAAAAGGAGGAAATTTCGATTTTTAGACTATGTTAGAAGCTTTTCTATTATTAGACCAGTTTACTTCGATGATGGCTCAAATTAATGCATTTGGAATTCCGATGTAGATTTTTAAAAAGTTGTTATGTTAAAGTGCCTTTTTTGTTATTAGGGGTAAAGTATATCAAAAATAAGGAAACTTCGTTTTTTAAAACACCATCCTGGAAAATTTACTTTTAGTCCGATTTGTTTCAGGGATGGTTCAAATTGAAAGTTTCGAAATGTAGATATGAATTACAAAAAAATTTGCTATTAAATACTACTATTTTCTTATATCTGTAAATAAAAATGAGAACCATTGTGAAATTTCATTTTTTAAGCCATTGTACTGCAATGTTATTTTAGTCCAATTTTCGTCTGGGATGTTTTAAATCGAATGTTTTGGCATGCAGATCAAGAAAATATAAAGCAGATGAATTTTCGAACAAAAAATATAACTTTAAAAAATTGTCAAGTTTTCAACAAAATACTTTAATTTGTAACCACATAGTAGAATTCTAGACCAACAAAGATAAATTTTCAACCAAAAATGGAACAGATATATTTCTAAGTAAAATAATAAATAATAAATTTGTGAATTTTTAACCAAATAGTTCCATTTTCAAGCCAAAAAGACGAAGTTTTAACGAAAACATTTAATTCCTCAACCAAAACAGAATAATTTATAATAAAACAGTTGCATTTTTGTAGAAAAAAATTAACATTTCTACCAAGGGAAATGAATTTTTTAGAATAAAAAGACGAATTATCAATAAAAGAGTTGAACTTTCAACCAGAAACCCAATAAATTCTAGGAATATTATTTATCTACAGTTCGATACAAACTTTGCAAACAATTGAAAACTACAGTTATCCGACGACTGATAATTTTTATCCGCCTCGAGATAAAGATTATCTGTCGTTGGATAATTGTAGTTTTCAATTGTTTGCAGCTTTTTTTTATGTAACTTCAGATAAATTATATCTCTGGGATTCACTGTGAAAAAATTTGAAATCAAGAAGATTTATTTTCTATCATTAAGTTGAATTTAAGACAAAGTACATTAATTTCCAATAAAATTTTCGAATTCTCAAATGAAAGCAATCGTATTTGAACCCATAATGAATAATTAAATTTTAGTGCAAAAATTAATTATCAAGAACAAGAAAATTTCGATAAAATAGTTCAATTCTCATTTTCTAAAAATAATCTTAGTTGGTTAAAAGTACAACCGTTTGTTTTAAAATTAATGTAATTTGGTTATTGATTCAACCACTTTGTTGAAAATTCGTCTTTTGTCTATTTGGAAATTATATTTTTGAACTTGAATTTAAATATTCCATTTTGTGTTAAAAATTGATTTTTTTGGTTTTAAAATCCACCATGCATTTTGTGGAAAAAATTCATAATTTTAAAGAGAATTCATGTCTTGGGTTAAGAAATTCACTGTTTTGTTGAAAATTATTTCTTTTTATAGAATAGAACTCTTCTCCTATAAATTGAACCATGTTTTACATTTTTCATTGAAAATTCATTTTTTATTTTATGATTCCACCATGTGGTTCAACATTTATTAATGTATTGACAATTTATTAAAAAAATTATAACAATCTTTTTCTTTAATAATGCTAGATAGTTGCGGTTTCTTCTGAAATTTTTAACTTTTTACCCACTTCTTGCTTAGTAAAGTAATAAATATTGCAAGTTAATAAAAATAGTTATTTAAAAAATGTATTATTGTTTATAACCAATTTCTTTTAAGTACGTTCTGAACAGTTGTGGTGGTTTCAGAACTAATACACTTTTTGACCATTTTTCACGTATAAGGTAGTAATTAATGCAAGTTAACAAACACAATTGTTTGAACAAGTTATTATGGTTTATGACTATCTTCTCTTGGAGCAATGCCAGAAAGTTGCAGTTTTTTCTGAAATTTTGAGATTTTCTTTGACTTTTCAGTTAGTAAGAAATAATAAATATTAATATTTATTTCGGCCAAAAGGATCTTAGTAAATATTTTTGAGGAAAATGTACATTTAATATATTCCATGTAGATAATTTGAAGAATATTTCAAATATCTGTTTTATTTCAGAAAAAATATATTCACAAAAATTAAAGAGATTGTCTAAAATATGATTCTCTCTAATGTTTATTTATTGTTTGCGTATATAACCTAAAAGGCAAAGTTTTTTCTGAAATTAATATTTATTATTTGTTCCTAACTAAAAAATCAAAGCGAAGCTCAAAATTTCAGGAAACCCGAAACTTTCTAGCACTTATGTACACTCTAAATCCCTTGGACCGGGATTCCGGTTCAATGGGCCGGAATCCCGATCCAAGCAATGGTCAAGAAAAATTCCGATCCCTAGGACCGGAATTTTTCGTCCAAGCCAAGAATCTCCCTGGTGCAAGCTTAGATCGGAACTAATGTCGGTTCTAGCTTGGATCGACCTGATTACAATCGAATTTCGAGGTTATATTTCACTTTTTTTCGAACACTGCACATTTTGTTGAACACTGCACAGAATAGATTTTATGGGAAATAGAAAACGTCTAGCAGATCAATAGAAACAAAATATCGCACGCCTTGCTTTTTTGATTCTAGGTATTCTAACCTACACTGTCAACGTTCCACGTGCAGCATTCGCCTCCGCTACGCACCGGCGCGCGGTGCTCGCCGTGCTCGTCTCTCTCCTTGGACCGGATTCCAGTCCCTTTTGGACTGGATTCTAGTCCCGTTTAGACTGTTCGTGAGCATCAGTCTAAGCGTGGGACCGACCACCGCTTTCCCGGTCCATTAGACCGGAAAGTCAGTCCATTGGATCGGAATCGCAGGTTTGACCATTGCTTGGACCGGAATTCCGGTCTAAGGGATTTAGGGTGTACGTAAATTATTGTTGAAAATGATCAATCTTGACAAAAGAATACAATATTTCGCAAAAGTTGAAGTACTGGGAAATTGTACTTGAAATTTTGTTATAAGTATTTGCAGTTTATTGTAGAAATGTATGAATTAAAACAAGAAATATAAATTTTTAGAAGCAATACTTTTATAATCCGTAACAAGTCACAGAAGGAGGGCTTCCACTCTAACATTGTTTCATTTCACTTTTATGAAATTTATCATTTGAACATATAAAACTTAAAAATTGGAAATTTGACGGATATTATTTTTTTTCTCCGAAGAAAAGACTTAAGAGAAGTTGTTATCTATCAGAATTATGACAAATGCACTTCAGAAGCGTAAATATTTTGCTTAATATTACAGTCAATTGTTATAAACAATTTACATAAGCAATGATTTGCATGCGGTGCTTGACCAGAAATAACTTTATCTTGCTAAAAAATTCCTGAATATTTGCCATTCATCTCAAATTACCTTTATTATAAATATTCTAATAAACAAATTGTATTTTGTCTCGAAGTATTGTTTTTCTCATCAAACAACTTTTAAGTTAGTTCTGAATTATAATAAATGGCTGCAGGAAAATATAAATGTTAAATATTTGTATGTTAATGGCAATATCATAAAAAAACGAAAAATTATTTCGTTATTTATCAATTATTATAAATGTATTTTTTTAAAGAGTTCGAAATGAAATTTATAAGCTTTCTAAGGATTTTTAAAGGTCTCAAGAAAATAAAAAATGTTTTCAAGATTGCTGGCAAAATTTTAAATGATGTTTTATTTTGAAAATTATTTTAGAGAGTATATTAACAAAATTATTAATACATAACAATTAAAACTTGAAAATATTTCAATAAATTAAAAAAAAAGATTTTTTAAGATTTCAGACAAAATTTATAAGCTTTTTAATTATCATGAAGGATTTTAAAGGAATAATAAATTTTATTAAAATTCTTAGAAAAACTAACAATGAATTTATTCTTAAATTAATTTGAAAAGAATATTTCAAACAATTTCCAAACTTTTTAAAAAGAATCTAAAAGATTTTAATGTATTTTTATTAATTTGCAGGATATTTAGGAAATTGTACGAAATATTCGAGTTCCAAGATAATTTCAACATTTCTATTAGACGTACACCAAATTTTATAATTATTTTTTTATCAAAAAATGCTTAGGGGCATTTTTAAGAAAATTTAAAAACAAATTTTGATCTATAAGTAATTTTTTGGCTTAAAATTACTTAAAGGGACAGTATTATTGAAATTTTTCAAAATTTTGATTCATTCTTACCCAAGTGGGGATCCTCACAGGACGACTATGTGAGGATCTTCACTTGGGGTGATTGCTAGAGAGATTGATCAGCAAACTGGGTCGGAGAAGTGTTAAGGAATGAACGTGTTCGTTAAATAAATAATACGAGAATTATAGATTATTCTGAAAATTCTATAACCCCTTCCCCACCGAGTGAGTCACGCCTACTCCGAAAGGGAAACGGCTTAATGGTGTAATAATAATAATAATAAATCATTTGCGTGAATTTACATATTTTTACATCTTTGAACAGTGCAAGATATAAAAGTTAAACATTTTTTATTTTTAAGCTTAAAGGTTTTTCATTAAAAAATTTCAATTGAAAAGTACTAAATGTTTTCGTTTTATACGTCTGAAGAATAGAAAAGAAATTGTATTTATTTGTAGATTCTCGCAAAAATAGTTTCAGTTTTTATATTCATTTTCGTAAAAAACTTTCCACTAGGAATCAATAGATTGATAGATAAATTTTTCTGTTAATAAGAAATTAAACTTCAACCAAAGTACCGAATGGGTCATTTGGAAAATAATTTACGCTATATTTTAACGAAACAGTTAAATTTTCTGGAAAAATAATAAATTATCTACCAAACATTTGCATTTACAAACAAATAGTTGAGCCATCATAAAAAGAAAAATGTTAAAACCAATTTGTCGAATTCTCATATAAAAAAGATTAAACTTCAACCAAAACAGTTTCATTTTGAACCAAATAAGTACATTTTTGGGCAAAGAAGATGACTTTGAAACATAATAGTTATATTCACAAAAAATATTACATGTATGAGAAAATAATTAAATTCTTAACCACGTTGATGAACTTTCTACATAAAAAGATGAATTTTCAACCAAAGGTTCAAATTTTCAAACGAAAAGATAAATTTCCATCCTTGTGGTCGAATATTCAGACGAGAAAGATGATACTTCTACCAAAAACAGTGCCAGTTTTAACAAAATAGTTGAATTTTTAAACGAAAAAGACGAATTTTTTAGAAGACAGTTTTGGTTTTCCAGCAGAAAATTTAAACTTTTAACAAACAAACAAAAAATTTTTACTTTCTACGACTGAAGATGAATTTTCTATAAATATGATCCAAAAGTACGAATTTCCTATTTAAAACTATTGCGTTTTTGATAAAGAAGGTTTGTTTTTAACCAAATAGTTCAAATTTCAACCAAGTCATTAAATTTTCAAAAAGAAAAGATTAATTTTCAAGACAAAAAAAAAACAATAGTAAATATTTTAACCAAAAGAAATTCTTATTTCAAATCAAAAACTGTCGAATTTAACCAATAAAATTTAATTGTCAAATGAAAAATGTGATATTAGCTACTTTAACGAAAAGAGATTTTAATTTTAAATAAAATAAAAGTTAAATTCAAGGAAAAAGACGACTTCTTTACAAGTTAGTTGTATTTTCTATCTGAAGAAATGTATGTTTAACTAAATAATAAAATTTTCAACATAAAAATACGAACTTCCAAGAAAACAGTTGCATTTTTAAAACAAAAAGATGAATTTTTTTACAAAGCAGTTACATTTTTAGCAAAAAATGTTATTTCCTAAGTGGTTTAATTTTCTCCAAAGTATTAAAATTTTCAACTAAAGAGATGAATTGTCAACTATATAGATGAATAAATCTTTAAATTGCATAATTAAATTTTCAGTTAGAAAAAAATATTTTCAGCTTAAATTGTCAGTTTATAAAATTAATTTCCAAACAGAAAAGCGAATTTTCAACAAAATTCTGGAATCTTCAAACAATAACATAAATTTTGATGAAAGTAATTAAACTTTCTCGATTTCTAATTTAATTTTGTGGGCCTAATTATTTAAGCAAATAGAACGTGAAAGTTTGACATTTTAGAACTATTGTTTTTCTGAAGAAAAAATAAAATAAAAAAAATTTGTATTAGAATGAAAGAAAACATACTTCAGGAACATGAATATATAGCTTAGAATTTAACATAATTTTTATAATCAAATAATATAAATAATTATTCGGATGCGATGATCAGATGCAGAAATAACGCCTTCAAAAGTAAATATGCCTAAATCTTTTACAGATTTAGGGTTAAGAATAAAAAATAACAGTAAGTTAACAACGAATATTTTTATATACGTTTTAATAAAACAAGTTATAATTCAATATTATAAAAATTATATTAATTATAAGATGTTTGAACATCCAACTTGCAATATTATATTATATTATATTCCGTTGCAGTTTTAAATTATTTATAGTCAGTAATGTTGGAATTCAACATTGTCTTTATTGAATCTCGCTGGAGATAGCTTTAATATAAATTTTCAGGGATACAAATAATTATAAGAAACATATTTTGTGCATGATAGTCTCAAATTTTTATTATTATTTAATAACAAAATCCACTTATAATTATTGAGAAATTTACTTATTGAAATACCACTATAAAAATGCATTGAAACAGTTACAATGTAAGCCACGCGTATTCAGACGTAAAGTTACTATAGCTGATTATTTATTGAAGAATTCAATAATAACTTTAAAAAGAAGAATTAAAAGTTGGTGACACATTTCTGCATTGACAAATCATAATTTTTAATTGATTTTCACTTTTCAGCAAGTTTTTTTCTTATGTTGAGCATAGCATCCAAGTAATTATTAATCTAATTTTTTTTATAACAATAAGGTTGCGTATAAAACAAATATTTGTTTTCTGAAGTGTATGTACCATCATTATGCTAAGAATTTACAAAAAATATCTAAATGGGTTAAGAGTTGTCAGCTGTAGTGGGCTGTGAAAAGTAGCATCCCGATTCTGCCCACGATGGAACTTCTTTTTTCCGTAAGATCAGGTCCTTGATTTTGAATGGTTATTAGAAATTCGTATTTTTTCTAAATTCCCGAGAGGAAAAGATTTCTGCGCAGCACATATTCAAGGCGAAACTTCCAAAAAGGCAGATGCTGAATATCCGAAAAGCGTTATGAAACTGGAACTAGTAAATTAGCTGGCACAGGAGAGAGCGTGTCCTCAGCATAACTTGATGACTGTCCACTTCAATAACATATGACACTTTTTCGAATTTTCACTCCGAAATAAATGCGACACTATAAAACTGTCTTTAGAAGATTAAGACTTCTTAATTATGTTAATAATCCAAAACTAGAAAACGAAGCTTCACAAAGGCATTAGGTGCTAATTTTTTACATCTTTTAAAACTATCATCCCACTTACAGAAGTAGGAGTCGTAACTAGATGAATCTGTAGAAACTCTTTTAAAACGAAAAAATAAATAATTTTCAGAATTAAATATTAATTTTTGTTTGTTAAAAATTCGTCTGCAAATTTTAAAAGTCTACCAATACATATTATGTTTTTTTAGCATTCATCTTCTTTGGTTCTAAAGTTTATTACTTAGTTGAATTTTCATTATTTTCTTGAAAATTCCACAAGTTTGCTGGAAAGTCATTTTTTTTGGTTTTAAAATTCATCTTTCTTGGTACAAATCTTCTTAGGTTGAAAAATCAAACTATTTTTGCGTGAATGTTGATTATTTTTGCGTGGAAAGCCTACTATTATATTTCTGTACGCGATTTTTTTTTAGTTAAATATTTATTTTATTTGGTTAAAAATTGTATTATTTTGTTAAAAATTCAAGAATTTGGTAAGAAATTCATTATTTTTGGTTAAAAATTCATCTTTCTAGGTTAAAAATACAACTACTTTGATAGAAGATTCAACTATCTTGCTTAAAATTAATTTTTTTATTAATTTATATTTTCGGTTAAAAGTTGAACTGTTTTGTAGTAAGTTTGTATTGTGGTTCAATTTATATCTTTTGATATCAAATACAAATATTTCTCGGTACTTGGCTACAAATTCATTGTTTTTTTGTTGATTAAAAATTCAACTCTTTTGTAAAAAATTTGTGGCTTTTTATGTAAAAATTAATTTCTTCAATACAAAATTTAACTATTCTATATTTTCAACTGACAATTGATCGTTTTTAGTTTAAGATTTAACCATTTGTCTGAAAATTTATATATTTGGTTAGAAATTGGTCTTTTTTGTAGAAATTAATCTTGTTCGTGGCAAATTAATCTTTTTTTGGTTAAAAATTTAATTATTTTGTTAAAATTAAACCATTTTGTTGAAAATAACCGGTTTATCCAAAATTTATATTTTTTGAGAAAATAAAACTCGTCTGTCCAAATTTCATTGTTGCTGAATTTATCTGTTTTTGATCTAAAATTAAAAGATTTTCTGATTTAGATATCATCTATTGCAGTTTTCGTTGAGAATTCATCGCCTTTAGTCAAAAATTCAGCTACTTAATTGAAAATTGAACTCCCTATGGACCTCGAAATTTCACATAAAAAAGATTTTTACTTTGAATAACAACCTGCTGAATTCATCTAGAAAAGACGAATATTAAACGAAAAAGTTGAATTATAAAAAAAATAGTTTTCACCTAAAAGCATGTATTCTCAAATAAGAAAATTAACTGTCTGCTAAAGAAGAAGAATTTTCAACAGAAAAGTTATATTTTCAACCAAGCAGATTAATTAAAAAACTGAAATGATGAATCTACAACCAAAAAAGTACCTTTTTAACAAAATAGTAGAATTTCTAACCAAACAGTCAAATTTTTAATCAAGAAGTTGAATTTTCAATCTAAATATATAAATCTTTAAAAAAAGAACATAATTTGCAACCAAGTAATTAAATTTTCTATAAAAATGATAAGTTTATAATCAACAAAATTAATTTTCTACTAAAAATGTCAATTTTTTAACAAAATACATGGATTTTCAACTAAACTTCATCCATTTTAAATACAAAATTAAATAGTTAATTTTTGAGTGAAAAATTACGTATTAAAAAAATAGTGGAACCTTCAACCAAACATAATAAATTTTCAACCAAACTAACCAAAGAGGTGAAATTTGTACGAAAAAAAATTTCCAACCATCATTGAAACTGATTCGAGTCATTCCTAAATGTTGAAAAATCTTTCAATATAAAAAATTACCTTTAAATCTTTGAGTTTTTTTTTTGAAAATATTCAGAAATCTTGAGAATTTTTTAATTTTCAGAAAACCTTTCAAAATTCTTAACAACCTTCAAAGTTTCTTTTCGAAATCTTCAAAAACTTACATTTATACTAATTTTTTGAAACATTTAAAAATGTTGTCTTTTTTGTTAATCTTGTGAGGACTTCTATCCTTTTATATACATTTTTAGGTGATTCAAATTTTTTCTAACATTTAAAAAAAATTCGCATAAACTCCTGAAGTTTTCACATATCTTTTCAAACGATGGTACTTTTCCTACATTTTATAAAAAGTTCTGCATATTTAGAAAAATTGTCTTAAAATTTTATGGATTCTGTTTTATAATTTTGGAAATTTTTTGAACTGTTTGGAAATCTTCTCAACTATTTAGAAATCTTCTGAATTCTTTGGAAATCTTCTATTAAAATTAATTTTATAAAATAAAAACTCATTTTTAATTTTCTCATTTTATGAATAGAATAACAATTTGAATTATTACAAAGTGTGAATTCTACCATTTTTTGCTGACGATTCTCAATCATTCTTTGAATAAAAACTATTAGTGACTAACATCCGCATGTACCTGTTTCATTAAGGACAAGTGACGATTGTTATAGTCGCATAAACACTTCTTCCTGTCGTTTTAGCAGTAAAATATTTCTCGCTAGTCACAAGGGAGGAAAAAATATTCTACTGTATTAAAAAAATCAATATATTTTTGGTAAATAACTTCCAAAAAATACTAAATTTTTATTTTTTGAAAAAGAAGGTTTCTTTTAATTTTCTATTATTTTGTTTTCTTGCTTGTCGAACTTGTTTTCACTTCGAATGATGAGTGTTGAAATCAGGATAATTTTGAAGCACAACGAAAAATTCATTGCATTGCTCGCATTGAGATATGACTGGTGATTTCGTTTTATGGCAAGAGCAGTTGAGTTTTTTACGTCTGGACCATGGCTCTGCAGATGTATCTTCAGAAAGGAATGATACCAAAACGGATATGGTAATAAGTCGCATTATATGTTGTAAAAGTTACGAAACAGCATTTCCTTTATAAGCCATATTATGTTTAATGATCGTGTAGTGTCCTTTAGTTCCAATTAAATCCCAATATGCGACTATTTGATCCAAAAAGTGTGTCAAAGCATTCGACAATGAAAAAACAGTTAGCATCTACTTACAATTGGAAAGATTTATAATTTAGTTGTAATTTTCAATGAAGAAATTATTATTATTGTCTTTTCAGACTGGTCTATCAGCCGTTCGAGCGAGACGATACGAGAATCGTTCGATATTTTACTCAATCACGGTCTGACATTACGATACTCTAATATCTTCTCGTCTTATTCGATCGAGATTGTTAACCCTCAAGTTCTAGAACGGGTCAAAAAGACCCGGAAGTTTTTTCAGCAGTGTTTTTTCCTAAACGTTTTATCATTGTTTGCAAAATATTTATTATAGGCAATTAATTTTCAGATCTGTTTTTAAAATAATAATTTTTGAGACACTCTGGGCTAGAATTTGGAAAAATGGAGCTAAATCTGTTTAAAACGGATATATTTTAGTTTAAATTTTGCTCGGGTCTGCTCGACCCGTTCTAGGTGAAACGGAAAATGTTAAGGTTCTAGCACTGAAGGGATTAAGAAAACGTTCGGTCGTGACGAGATTCTCATTTTTTCAACACATTTTTTCACCAAGAAAATGTTGATTACCAAATTTAACACGATAAATTGAGTCTTAGTGTTTTTAATAATTTGCAAATCAATACTTTCATTATTGAAACTGTGCTTTTATATATTTTCATAATTATAATAGAACTTTTTGCAGTACATCTAAAATATTATAAATATATTATAGGTCATTTATCTTCAACACATTTCTAAATGTAAAGAGAATGCTGAGATTGACGAATATTAAAGAAAATCAACTTTTTTAAAAGGATTTTGAAAGGTTTCAAGAGAATAATACATTTTTATTTAAATTCCTGGGAAAATTGGAAAAGATTTGTCAGAAGTTTTTTTTTTAAATAAAAATTCTTCGAATTTACAAAGAAACTAAATTTAAAAAAATATATTTCACTAAGTTTGAAAGATATTGATAAGTTTTAAGTAGATTAGAAAAAATAATTTAAAAATTAAAATAATTTCAAAAAATTGGAAAAAGATTTGAAGTGATTTTTAAATAATTTAAAAAGAATACTTAATCGTTGAAAAAATGACTCTTCAAAATTTAGATTTTGGAAGAATTCGAGGAAAGAATGTAGGAGTATTTGAAGCATTTCGAAATTTTCAAGAGAATAAACAAAGTTTCTTGAGATTTTTAGGAAAATTTGTATTTTTTTTCATTATAAATTCATAAATTTACAAATCAGCGCAGAAGTAGCTGGAAGAGTGTAAGGCAAATGTTTAAAAAATTTTTCCTAAATCTACAAAACAGACTAAATTTTTTTTACTTTTGCAGAATTAAAAAAAATCCAGGAAAAATGAAAGTAAGTTTACAAAATCATCAGAACTTTTAGAAATAGTCAAAAATAAATTTAAATATAGAGATTTTTGAAATTTTTGAGCAAACAAAAATTAGAATTATTTTGAGAATTCTTAGAGGTTTCGAGTTAGTAAACAAAAGATAAAAAATTCAAAAATATCTGGAAGATTTTAAGGCAATTTCTTAAATTTTTAAATATTTGTCAAAGTTTTAGGAATAATTCGATTCAGATTAAAAGATATTTAGGACTCTTAGAAGCTTTAAAGAAATTAAAAATATTTTTCGAAAGTTTATAAAATATTTTTTTATTTCCTCAAAACTAGTTTTTTTTAAGTTTAAGGTGAGTAGAAGATTGATATATTTCAGGAAAATTAAAATAACATAAATGATTCCAATTATTTAGCGTTTGGATTCATAAATTAATACTAATTAATAATCATTACATTTTAATAATTAAAATCTTTTACACTTCAGAAAAATTAACACATTTAGATTCAAAGGCATGCCATTTTTTACTAATTGCCTTATTTTGGAATTATTTATTTATTTAGCTAATTAATTATTAAAAGTAGAATTAATTTTCTTCATTCTTTTGTTCAAAGGTCACTTTTATTATGACCGTTTTGATTTTTTTGAAATCATCGGTCAAATATAATTGGAACTTAGACGTGAGACGATATGATTGGTAAAAAATTAATGCACCAGAAGTTGATTTTAGAATATGTTTCGGAAACGAACGAGAACGATAAAAATATTTGAAGTTATCGTATCGAAGTGCAGCACTCATAATTCCCGTATCACTGCTTTCAAGAACCTATCGTACTGTATCTATTTGCTTTAAAACCCTGGTAAAACGGAAATCTATCTTAGGCTCACCCGCACTGCTAAAATATCATTAAGTCCTTTAGTATGAGTCTGGATGTTTGGACAGGGGAGTCGAAAACTGCAGAAAACCTCCCGCTCGACATTAGTTAAAATGCAGTGAATATAAAACCCTCCTTGACCCCTTGACTTTTAGTATGTTTCACAAAACCTTTTGGTTTCTTCTTTTTCTTTCATTATTTTGATATCGCAATGTAATATTACACATGAAAAATGTAAATGTAACAGTTTTTTGAAATACTTGAAAATATAAAAATTAGTGAATTTATTTGACAAACAGTAATTCCTCTTTTTACTCATATTTTCCAGAAGATTCCCCTTTTTCTCATTTTTCATTTTAATGTGATCTGAATTAATAGAACCCAATAACACAATCCAACTATTTTTCGTTGAAAGTTCTTTCTTTTTAATTGAAAAGTCTACTGTTAAAGAGACTTTTGCATTAAACATTCCTAAAAAATCAAATACATGTTATTTTAAAAGGCCTAACCTCTTACCTTTTTTTAAACCTTTTGTCACCAAATACCTCTTTCTATCAGTTTTTTATACATATAGTTTAATAATAAAATACCTCTTTTTAAACAAAAAATCAAATGAAACTATTTGCCACTGCTTTCAGCACCAAAATACCAATCAAATTCTAATCTAAAATATTAAATCTTCATTTTCTACAAAAATCCACATTTATAAATTTCTTTTCACTCAAATGTTTGCCTTGGGATCAGAAATTATATTTCTTAAAAT
>JAWWLR010000054.1:38107500-38123387 GCA_035041075.1 Acraspis erinacei
TGAATTATTGTTAATTTAACCTTAATTGATTTAAATCTTTTTGCATTCTTTCAAATTCTTTTCCAATTTTTTTACTTCGTCCATTTTTTTAATTCACTTGAATTCTTCTAAATTCACACAATTACTCTTTCTATTATACATGAATCATTGTGTTATTTTGCAATTTTTTAAACTTCATCTGAAGCTTTTTACACTCACCTTGAATTCTTAAGCATTTCTACAAACCACTTTTCAGTTTTTTTAATATTTTTAAATCATTTATAATACACTTGAATTTTATTAATTGACCTTGAATTTTTATAAATTCCTTTGCTTTATTTGTATTATGATTAAAATCTTCTAAATGCAATTGCATTTTATTTAACGCTTGGTTTATTGCACATTTTTTTCAATTTATCCACATTCTATTGAATTTACTCTGAATTTTATTCACACTAATTCTATTCAATTCGATGGAAATTTGATCATTTTAAAAATTTTTGTTTAATTATTTTCTCTCACATTCTTATGCATTTGATTGAATTCTATTGCATTCCCTTAAATGTTGGTAAAATCACTTCAATTTAACTGAAATCAGTGGAATATTTTAGATTTTAAAATTTTTTTTTGCAAAACCAAATTTATTTGGAATTTTTCCGGAATTCTTATTAATTTATCCTGAATTCTTTTTATTATTTTTATTTTGCAGAAATTTCTTTAGTTTCTTAACTCCCGCAGAATTCTTTTAAATTTATTCGAATTTTTCGAAATTCGCCTAATTCTAATCAAGTAAATTGATTTAGAACATTTTTTATATTCTTTGAATTCACCTGAAGAATTTTAAGCTCACCTTGAATTCTTAAGCGTTTGAATAAATTCTTTTGAATTTCCTGGAATAAATATAAATTCACTTCAATTTTAGTGAGATCAATGGCATATTTTGAATTTTTTTCAATGAATTTATATCGTCCATTCTTTTAAATTATTTGGAATTCTCTTTTAAATTTTTTATTTTCTGGAATTCTTCTGAATTCACTCAACTCTTCACAACTCTTAGAATTTATTGTAGTTTTTCAAATTCCACATGGAGTTTTTAACAGTCCATTAAAATTATTTTGAATTGCCGCGCACTTTTCTTAAATCCTTCCAAATTTAATCATTTCACTGCATTTTTAAAAATATTTTAAAATTATTTTGAATTCAATTTAATCTTGAAAAAATTCACCCTATATCTCTCTTAATTCTTTCGAAATCATCTCATTCACCCTAAATTTCTCCATTTCCACTCTAATTCTATTTTACTCTCATTTTACTCAGTTCAATTGGGATTTTGTCGTTACATTTTTTTTAAATTCCGTTCTTTCAAATTCATATGAATTTCATTAAAATCTCTTGACCTTTCTTAAATTCTTCTAAATTTACTCCAGTTTTACCGAAATCAGAGGAATATTTTGGATTCTTAAAATTTGTTGCAACTTAGTTGAATTTATTTGAAATTTGCTTGGAATTCTCATTAATTTATAATAAATTACCTTCAATTATTTTAAATTCGTTATAATTTCCTTTTCATCTTAAATGTAACTGAAAATTTTTGGTTTCTCTTGAATTCATCAAAATTCACTTGAATCTAATCAACTTAATTTTTAGGAATTTCATCAAATTCTTTTGAATTCCCTTGAATTATTCTAAATCCACTGTAAATTTACATAAATCAGGCAGAGATTTTAATTTTAGTTTTCTGGCATTTTTATGAATTTCATTTAATTGTGCTCATTTCTCTAAAATTTTTCGAAATTCATTCGCGTTTTAGTTAATTTTTTATTTTTTATCTTATAAATTATATGCCGAATTCGATGAAATTCAAAAGAATTCTTATGAATCCTATTGAATTCTTTTGAATGCGACGGAATACTAGTCACTTTTCGTCACTTTTAAGGCCTAAATATGTCACGTTTTCAATTTGTTTAAACTTAATAAGCTGTGGCAGACGTGTGTATTGTTTGCTTAATAAAGCAATAATTTTTCGAAAACTTCTCCATTTTCATTTTCATATGATTCCTGCCGTACTAAAGAATCTTTCGAAAACTAGCCGCCTAAACTTGAAGAGTGGAAATGAAACAGTAATGGCAAAAGAAAAAAATTTATTGATTTAGTAAAAAAATAACCACTACCCATTATTACTACCCAACACTGTTATTTAGCAAATAAATTTAAAAGTTTTCCAAAACAATAATATCGTATAAGAAAGATAAAAATCAGGAAATTTTCAGGATAAACCATAGGGTCTAATTTTAAAGGAAACCCTCTCACACCTCTGAACAACCTTGACCTTGAAGAAATAGTATGAGGAATCAATCAATGCGTTTCGGAATTAATTAACATAATCATCTGTGATTAGTAACTAGTTTTGAAGGAAAAGATGATAAATATGAAAACTTTGTGTTAGACTATTTCCTATTTGTTGCTACATTCTATGTTTTAAATATCAGTTTTATTCAAAGAATTCAACTACCTCAATTTTAGACTAGAAGAATATAATTTCGTTAATCTTATGTTCAGGAAAAATTGACGTAAGACCATAATTCATAATCGCTATGTCCTCATGGATTGGTAGAATATGATCATAATTTTAAATAGCTATGATATGAATACCACTGGTAGGTATCACCAAGAGGAAGAGTAATGATTATCTTTATGGAATGCGACCAGACTATTACTACGGACCATTTTTCTCTAAAGATGATTCCGGATCCAAAACCTGTCTCTTACGTCATTATTTCTTGATTATTAACGGTGTTTTATACAGATTTCTGTAAAGGCATTAGTTTTAATCTGGTAATGTCGGCAAAGCGCGACAAACATGTAGAAAGTCGATTTCTTTATTCAGCAATTTTAAATCAAGGAAATATTGACAAAGCTAAGTCTCCATGGCCCCAAATTTTGGATTTCTTCATTTTCAGTAAAATATGGCACTTTGAGGGCGAATGGTATTCTATGAGGCCATAAATTGTGGCCTTTCCGATTTTACTTTGTCCGCCTTCTAATTTTTAAACTGTTGAAGATATTTCGCTAAAATGTTTGGATACGAGAGACTATATATCTGCGCACGTCAGGTTAATTCCTTGAAATCTGTATTCTTATCTAATATAACAAAAAGTAGAAAAAGCGCAGTACGCATGCGCATTCATTTTTTTGAAAATGGCCAAAAACTTTAAATGTTTCATTTATCATTCGCCTTGGACAATTTTAAGTTTTTTATTTTAAAAGTTTCAAAGAAACATGTTACATTATTTTCCATTTTTTTCAATTGAGTTGATAGAGAAAGCAGTGCGCATTCAGATATCTTATTTAAAACTTTAAAACACCTTTTTGGGCTCTAAACAACTCCGAAGAGCTCTGAAGACTTTTTCATTTTTAACATTGCAAATATTTTAATATTAAAAATTTACGTTTAAATTTTAATGGAGTTTATGAAAAACATATTTTTCATTACTGAGCAAACTTCACAAATTTATTAGCATTTAAAAAAATTTATCATTTATATTTTGAACGGAATATGATATTCTATCTTTTTTTAAACATTGCAGTTTAAAAAATTCCTTTTAATTCACGCTTACTAATTGTATTCTATTTTATGTTTCTTGGAAGACAAATATTCAGTTTTGTATTTAAAAGTAATTTTCTGATAAAAAGGATGGATATAAAATGTAGTTGAATTTTCAACAAAAACAGATCAATTTTTAAAGCAAAAAGCGAATTTTCAAACAAACAGTTCAATTTATTATTAAAAAAATTTTATTTACGAAAGAAAATAAAATTCAGCCAAATTATAATTTTATGGAATAAATAATTTTCAGTACAAAGTAAAAATTTCAAATCAACGTTACTTTTTTAAGTTTTTGTCAATTTGTTTTTAAGCCTGTATACAGATATAATTTTCCTAAGATTCTTGAGAAAATTTTAAGCATTTTTTGAAAATTTCAGATGTCGAAAAATTTATATTTTTTCGTTTTCAGGATATTGCAAAATAATTTTAAAAAATGTAAGTAAATTAAAAAGATATTTTGTACTTGGTAGATTTTCAAAAGAAAAATCAATACAAGTTTTCCCAGGAATCTCAAGAAAAGTTTTTTATTTACTTGTTGAAACCTTTCAAACTTCTTAAAAACTTAAAACAATTTTCCGAAATCTTGCAAAATTTACATTTTATTTAATATTATTAAGAAATATTTTCAAATTACAAATGATATATTAACCATCTTAAAAACCTTTAAACCTTCTAAATATATTATCAAATTATTCGAATTCTTGCAAAATTTTTCTTAAGATTTTCTAAAATTAAAAAAATTGCCTTTAAATCTTCCGGATTCTGTTCATTCTTTTTAAATATTTGTAATCCCTAAAAATATTTTTAAATATTCTTTTGGAGATAAGTTAGAAAAATATCATTAAGAATTCTTCTATGAATTTGAATTTTTATTTTCAAATATTTAAATGTGTTTCTTTTTAAAAACTGTTTTGAAATGTTTTCGATTTTAAATTAAGTTTCAAATTTCTTGAGTCTTCTGACTGTCTGCTAATTTTTTATAAAAAATTGACAATCTCGCTAGTAGACAAATTTTGCTTTAAAATCGTTCACATTCTTTTTCGAAATAACAAGAAATTAATTATTAATTTTATATACCAATTTAATTAATTAATTATTAATTATTCCAATTTTTTCTAATCTTGAAACTTCTTAATTTTGATAGTATTTTTGATGAAACTTTGTAATCTCTCTAATGGAAAAATTTGACTTTCAAACCGTCCATATAAATTTGTGGAATTTTAAGAAACAATTTTAAATGTTTTGAAACGTTTGTCATTTTTTTTCAAATTAATTTTTTTTAAATATAAAATTAGTTTAAATCTTCCGAGGAAGTTAAAGAAATTTAATTCTCTCGAAAATTTGTTAAATTCTTACAAAAAGCTTTTTTTTAGTAATCTTCAAAAATCTAGACATTAAATAGTTTATATCAAAATTCTAGGCATTTCTACGCAATTCTAGATTTGTTCCATTGATAATTATGATCATTGAATATATTATTTAGATTACCTTGCATTTTTCAAATGCCTGAAGTTTGCAGACTTCTTCTTTAAACTGGAAAAAGGAACGACAGCTTCGTCCAATCATGAACACTGGTTTTCCGACAATTATACTTTTGAGATTCCGATAGTTTCGACAAATACTCGAAAATGGCGTTATGCACTTTTTAATAATTTGACAAGTAACAAAAAAATATATGATCTAATATTTTTTTATTTATTTATGTGTTTCACTTATCATTCGTTTTGGAAAATTTAAAACCTTTTATCCATTATGCTTAATTTTATGCGAATAAGTTTAGGAGATATTTAGAAGTTTTGAAAGGTCACAAAACTAATTTTATCTGAAGACAATGCCGATTTTAAAATAAATTTTTTTCCAATCTTCAAAAAGTCCTACATATCTTCGAAAATCAAGTTTGTCCCAAAATATGGTAAACTCTGTACATTAAATAAACTCTTATAAAATTTCTAAGCGCATTTTCTACTTATCTGAAATCTTCAAAAATATTTTGAATTTTATAGAGAAACCTTTTTGTATGAAAAATTATTATCCCTTCAAATTATAATTTTGTGAAATTTTTTCTCTTTTTATTAAAATTTGAACTGCGTTTGGTTTAAAATTAAAACATTTTTTAGTTTCAATATCAACTATTGGATAATTTGTTGAGAATTCATCTTTTTCGTTTCAAAATTCCACTTCTTGGTTAAAAGTTAAACTACTTTCCAAAAAAGAAATTTTTTGATTGATAATTAATCGCTTTAGTTGAAGATTCATATTTTAGTTTGAAAATGACACTATTTGATCAAAGATGAATTTTTTTGTTGAAGTTTTGATTTGAAAGATCTTAAATTTGTAAAAATTTTGTGAAGTCTTAAGAAAATGATATCTATATAACCGTCAAAAATGAACAATACAACCGACAAAATAAATAGTTAATCGTAATTTTTATTTTGTATTCGAAATTATTTTTCTTTTTAAACCGAAAAAATACACGTGCGCGAGGCGCGCAATTGATGATGCTAATCCTATTTAAAAAAGTGATGTTACCAAATATCTCGAAAATATCCCACACATTGTTGACGAAAACCTGATTGGTTGCGAAACTGCGTAAGTATGACTTTGAGTAGCTGTTTTCAGTCTGTTTATCTATAATTGAGATTAAGAATTGTCTTCACCATCAAATTTGTAAATTGAAATTTTCAAAGAAGAACTTTTATTTCATGATCAAATTAATTTCCAAACTCTTCTAAACATTATTGATAAAGGAGAACATAAGAACTGTAAATAATTTTTTAATATTGTGAAATTATTCTATTCTGAACATTTTTCTGCTACGCTATAATTTGGAAACTTTTTCACACTTTTATAGAGATATGAAAAATAAAATTATAGAAAAACAACATTACCCGCAACGATAATATAATTTCTGCGTAAAGTTTAAACGATACAAGTTTTATATTTATGCAAACTTTGAAAAGAATTTTGGAAAGTAACTATTTTTTTATTTTACCGCCTGGGAAAGAACAAATAGGAATTTAGAAGTTTTATTTTCCAGGATTAGATTCAAGTTTTGAAAATTTAAATGTATGTCGAAAAAAATTTTTTGAGATTCTACTACTATTTTTTAATTTTTCAAGATTTTAAGAAAATTATGAAAACTAAATTATTTAAAAAGATGTTTCAAAAAATTAAGTTCAAGAGAAAATTGAATAAGATTTCAAAATATTTAAAATAATTTCCAAACATTTAAAAAAAGAATTGGATTTAAATGCCAAATTTTTCAATTTAGGACGATTAAAACATTTTGTCAAAATATCGAGTAGGTTTTTAGAGAGACTTCAAAGTTTTAAAAAGATTTAAAATTAATTTCAAACTTGAAAAGAAAGAAAACACGTAAGGATTTTGAAAGGTTTCACGATAATAAAACAATTGCTTAAAATTCATGCGAAAATTCAAACTGATAGTTCTTTTTAAAAAATAAATATAAGGAAAAAAGGTAGAAGATTTAAGGAACATTTATTAATTTTAACAAAATTTGGAAAATTTTTTAAATAATTTGAGTCCGTTTAAAAGATAATTGAGAATTTAGGAAGTTTTGAAAACATTAAAAATATTTTAAAATTTTGAAAGATTTCGAGAAAATGATGAAATATTTTTTAATTTCTTCCAACTTTATAAAAATCTTAAATATCTTTTAAACTGACTTGATTTTTCCCTCACATTTAGTAAAATCTTGTAAAATAAAAATTTATACCTTGTACACATATCTGAAATCATTCAAAATCTTCTTGAGCTTTTTGAAAAATCTGAGAAAAATTATATTTTTATAACCTTAAGAATAAATGAACATATAAACTTTAACAAGAAATAGTTATTCTAAATTTTTATTTTGCATTCAAAATTTTTTTTCTTGACTGAATAATATTCTTTGCTTGAAAATTCAAATCATTTTCATTTTAAAATAATCTGTTTTGGTTGAGAATTAGACTATTTTGTTCAAGATCCGTCCTTTTCAGGAGAATCGACTTTATTTTTGTTTCTGTTTTGTTCACATTTTTTTACTGGAAATTCAACTGTTTAATTTTTAATTTCAACTTTTTAATTGAAAATTAATTTTTTAATGAACATTTAACTATTCCATTTTTTGTTAAGAATTGATCATTTTTAGCTTAAAAATGCAACTAATTGCTTTAAAATTGAGGTAAATTACTGTAAATTCTTCTTTCTTTGGTAGGAATTTAATCCATTTAATTGACCATTCAACTAAATGGTTAAAAATAAATGTATTATTTTGAAAATTCATCTTTTGGTTGAAAGTTTTATTATGTAATTAAAAATTTAATTTTTTGCAGAAATTTCGTTGCTTTGTCTAGAAAAATTAACATTTTGGATTAATTTTTTTTTCTTATTAACTGTAAAGTTTTGATTGGTTGAAAATTCATTTTTTTTTAAATTTGAAAAGGTATCACTTTTCGTAGGAGTTTAATCTTTTTAGTTAACATGTAACATTTGCATTGAAAATAAATCTGGTATTGTCTAGAATACAAATATTTCTTTTGTAAATTTTGTTCTTTTTGCCTTAATTAACTGTTATTGGTTGAAAATTAAATTCTTTTCTAGGTTCAAATATCAACTATTACATTTTTTGTTTCGAACTCATTTTTTGGTTGAATATTCAACAACCTGGTTAAAAATTGAACTAGTTTGATAATTCATAAGAAATATGATTTATTCTAAAAATAACGTAATATAAGGACTTGGGGAGGGGGTAGTATCAAAATTGAAGACACTTAAAAAAGTGGGAGCGTAGTTTAAAATTTCATAAAAACAATTATTTAAATTAAATGTAAAGTTCAAAAGACCAGACCAACATGACAAAGACAAGGGTCAGAAAAATTCACGATAAACAGGAGAATATTTACGACACCATAAAATAGCATTCGCCCTTAATTGAACTTAATTTAATGAATTTAATTTAATTTTTGACAATTTAATTTCTCAAACCTAACATAAATCTGAAGCTAAATTAATAAATTATCATTAATATTACAGTGAATAACATAATAATTAAACTGCTAGAGTTTTCCATTAATATTTTATAGTTATAGAAATTCCAAGGTTTTTCAGATGCAATAGGGCAATATGTTACATATTACGGATTCAGGTAATAAAACCATAAAGTAAACAAATACGCAGTAGTAAATATAAAGTTAAATAAAATTTTGTAACGTAATCTGCTTTTATGTAAGTTGCTATAATAATTTATTTAATGTATTTTCATCTTAGGCTTTGAATTTATTTAATAGTTTTTAAAGTTATTAAACATTTGAAGATGATTCTAGCAATAATTCCAGGTATTTCACAGCATCAATTTGTATTAGAGATCGTATATGAACTCTTACTGGATTTTAATTTCCTTATTACATTAATTCAGACTGAGGCGTCTTTAATTAGAAGAAAATATAATAGGGTTATTAGAAATAGATATAATAGGATTATTATAGACTGTTGACATACATCGATATCTTTTCTAAAGACTATTTCTAATATAGAGATGAAATCGTTGCCCAAATATTCAGTCGAAGGTAGAAATGATTATTTATCATACATTGAAATTGATAATTCTTATTATGCAAGAATTATCTTATAATTTGATGGGTATGTGCAATTGTGCACGTAGTATTGATTAGGGGTCCTGATCTCTGAATTTTAAGCATCATTATATCTACTTCCACTAAATCTCGTCATTTGTCTCTTTAAGCTTTAGAACAGGGATTTTTTTACGAAACTAGCATCATCAATCGCTCGATAGGCGTGTGTGTAGTTTCTCGATTTGAAGGGCAAAACGATTTTCAATACAAACTGAAGTACCGCTGCGAAGTACTATAGATGGATTCACTATCGTGTATTTATTTGTGCTCCTTTTTACGAGCCAAATTTTATGAACCCAAATTTCAATCAAAGTGTTCTCTTACAATGAACAATGTAACTTTTCTTTTTAACTTTCTAAGTAGCTGTTGATTAATCAAAAATGGTTATCGAAAGTTCGTAAATAGATCAAACCACACGTCTCAAAGACGCGAACAATTACAGCAAATGCAGTACTGTTATATTCCTAATATAAAAAATCCTATTATAAACAAGGTAAATAATTTTGTTACAAAATTTAAAAACGATATTGGTAGGTTATGGTAATTCATGAAAGATTCTTAATTTGGGCAATCGATGCGTCTCGAACACGCGAACAAATGTCTTATGTACATTACGGTTGCATTCCCAATATTAAAAAAGTTTTAACCATATCAAGAAGATAAAAAATATATTTTTTTAAATTTATGAATCGGTATTGCTAGATCATAAGAGGTCATGGAAGTTATCTCAGAAGATCATTCGCCGTGTCTCAAAAATTCGAACAAACATTTCAGATAGGGTACTGTAGTATTTGTAATAAGACACAAAGTTTTTTCCATATAAAAAGAATACACAAATTTTGTTGAAACTTCGTTAACCGGTATAGGCGGGTAATAAAAGGTTCAATAATAGCTCGATCGATGCGTCTCGAAGATGCGAAAAAATACGCTATATAATGTATTGTTGTATTTTGAATATCAAACAAGAGTTTCCTCGTATAAGAAAAATAAAAAATATTTTTTAAACTTCGTAAATCGGTTCTGGTAAGTCTTAAAATGTTAAGTAATAAGGTCGATCAGAGTATCTCAAAGATGCGAACAAATAAATTACATATAGAATTGTTGCCATGTGAATATTTTTTCATTTAAACAGAATAATTGATTTTCTTTAAACTTCATAAATCGGCACTGGTAGGTCATAAAAGTTTCAACAATAGATCGTTCGATGCTTCGCGAAGACGCGAACATATTGTTGTATTTTGTACGTCTTTTTAAATTTGTATTATCGACGTCCCGGGGTCGAATCATATTTAAGTGTATCTAAAAAGTAGATTTGAAAATCAAGGTTATTACAAACCTCTCTCTATGACAAAACAATTTTGAATAACTGTTTATTCTTTAGGGTTTTCGATTTATTGTTTTTATAGATCTATAAATATAATTTTCCTCAAATTCTTGAGAATATTCCAAATTTCTTTGAAAAATTTCAGATATTTCAAATAAGAATTTAAAAGAGCGTCATCTTCAAACCAATAGTTCAATTTTCCAACTAAACTGAATAATTTTCAACCATGTGCATATTTAACAAAAAATAAATAAAATTAAGTATTTTTCAAAAGGGATGGATTTTATACAAAAAACTTTAATTTTAACAAAAAAAATTAAATTATTTTTTGATTTTAAATTAAAAAGAGTAAATTCATTCACGTAGACACAGTTTTAACAAAATAGTGGAATACTCGGCCAAGAAGAGGAAATTTCAACAAAACAATTACATTTTCAATCAAAGAGATTTATTTGGACGACTAAAAAATACAAAATATTCAGTTCAGCGCTCATTTTTATCTGAAATTTGCTTTTTTTAAATTAACTGATTGATTTATAAGACAATTTTTTGTAATTAAAAAAAATACTATGCATATTTTCAAATAAGTTTTTTCATTGGGAAATATATTTTTTCAACTATTGTTATTTTAAATTCAAACAATAATTTTTAAAATCCTTAAAAATAAAAAAAGCTTTTTAATAAAAATATTGGATTATTTTATTTTTATTTGATAAAGCATATTTAACAACAA
Source organism: Acraspis erinacei (assembly GCA_035041075.1). Classification (NCBI taxonomy): domain Eukaryota; kingdom Metazoa; phylum Arthropoda; class Insecta; order Hymenoptera; family Cynipidae; genus Acraspis; species Acraspis erinacei. Next base: position 38,118,777 of record JAWWLR010000054.1, read on the forward strand.
AAACTGTAATTGTTCACATTCGGGAATATTCTAGTTCGGATATTTGATAATTCTGCAATTTTCGGTCGGAAATTTTTTTTGGGAATTTTTAAATTCGGCAATATTATAAGCTGTCGGAAATTTTATTATTTGGCAATTTTCCAATTCGAGCTTTTTATAGTTCGACAATCTTATAATTTCAGCAATTTTATTATTCGGGAATTTTCCAATTAGTGAATCTTACAATGCCGGATATTGTGTTTTTCGTGATTATTCAGTCCATTATTTTTTACCAAAACAGATGAATTTCTAACAAATAATATAATAGTTGATAATATTTTAATTTTAAATCAACAATAATTGGCATAATAAAAAAATGAAGTTTAAAAAAAATAGCCGAATGCTCAACTAAAAAATGTTTTAAATGTACACCAAACAGTTAAAAAGTTAATAAAAAAGTTTAAATTTCGACCGAAAGATTAACAATTTATTTTTTAAGGTTCTTTGAAATTTTCCTAGTTTTCTCGACAAAATTGAAAAAGATTGTTGAAGATTTTAGACATGACAAAAAAGTATCTAGAAAATATGAAATAAATTTTGTTTATGTTACAGAATTTTGCAAAATCTCAGGAAAAATTTATATCAGTTAAATATTATTATTATTAAATATCTCATACTTTTTCGGAAATCTTTCAAAGTTTTAAAATATTTTTAGTCTTTTTCAAACTCTTGAAATTCCTGAACATCTTTTAGATTGACTAGACTTATTCTCTGTAAATTATTAAAAATAATAGAATTTTTACAACATGCAAATATCTTTTAAAATTAATTCATTTTTCCGTAAAACTCTGCAAAAAGTTTTGCAAAATTAGAAAATTTTTGCAAATTAAAAAATTATTTTGATCTAAAATTCTTTTAAATTAAATATTGCAAAACGAAAAATCACTAAAAATTTTCAGAGAAATATTTTTTTTTGCATTATTCTATTGAAAAATTTCAAAATTCTTAAAAAGCTACTAAATGTTTTCATCGGAATCCTAAAAAATCTATATTTTGTTTCAAATTTGTTCAAATCTTTTTTTTTTTTTGCTTAAAATCATTTTTTTATCTTTTCAAAACATCTAAATTCATCTAAATTCGAACATCTAAAATTCTTTAAAATCTATAGAAAAAATTAAGTTCTAAAATAAATAATCAATCTTAATTTCCCCTGGAATCGTAAAATGAAAATGTTAACACCTTAAAACCATTCAAAATCCTTAAAATTCTTCAAGATTTTAATTCAAAATCTTCAAAAATCATCACTGTGTTTCAAATTTATTAAAATTATTTTGAATTTTCAATTTATGTTAAAACCTAAGACATAAATTAAGATATCCTAAGTTTTTGTCCATAATTTCCTTTTTCTCATCTCCTTTAAAGGGTAAAGAAGTTTACAAATCATAGTGTGGTAGGAAAAAGTTAAGAACAAAATTATTTCTCTTTATTAAAAAGCGTGCAATTAAAACTTTTTTTTATTCATAACATTTAAAAACATTTATAAATAATGTTTACCATTAAATAGAATTTATTTATTTTGAAGTTTCGATTTACTAAATTTCTGATTCAACATTTTTAAATCTTTATTAATAGATAAATACATTTAGCCTCATATAATAGTGTCTCTGGGTTATGAATAGAATCATGTTGTTATTTGAAAAACATTAAGTCAAAAGGTGAAAAACGGAATTTCATAGAGACATATTTTATAAAAAAAACCATCCAATTTTATACAGATAGCAATAAATTAGTGACATTATGCTAAAATTTTGTAAAAATAATAATTTAAGAATAACGGAAATTATACCTTGATAAAAAGAATAAAATTCAAGGGCATCATACGATAAGCAATGGATTATTAAAATCCACTTAAAGTTTATGAAAGGTTCGAATTAAAAAATATTTTTGACATAATATGTCAAATTATACACTTTTTCATCTCATGTTATTCTCAGTCCCGTTATTAATCTCTAATAGCCAATAAATATTACATATCTCTTCAAATATTCCATCGATCCATTAATATTTACCGGTCTGAAACTCTTTCTTTCTTGTCTCATTCACAATGCGAATGTTTGATGGTAGATTGATTGATTGATCCAAGCACGTAGGAACAATTATATAAAAATTATAATGCTACCTGCTCCCTTATACTTTTAATTCTATATTTCAAGAATCGGGCATGACAAAATTTCGAAACCACTTTCTTGCACTTTTCTTCAAATCGTAGAGAGATAATAAATTTGAAAATAAAGTTTTCTTTCAGAAATTTGCCTTTAATTATGAAAAAAATTAAAAACTTACTTTTTTATAATAGGAGTCTAGTAGAACAAAAAGTTTTTTCAAAATCAAAATCACTGAACTATTTTACACCTATAAAAATATTAAAAAGAAAGTCGGGAACATGAAATAAGTCAACCAGCAACGTTTTTATAGCCTTCGCTTCATTTATTCTAAACCAGGCATCAATCACATATATGTATAGCATTTTTTCTTTGCAAGTATTTAAATTGGAGATATTGGGCTCTGACAGCTTTACATAATTTTTTTTTATTCACGCACCGAAAGTAGAAGATGAGAAAGTATTGATTCCATGTGAAAATTCCATCAATCTATTTCAACATATCATGTAATTTTCTTTATAAGAGTATATAAAGCACCTTTGTTTTTCATGCTTCCTTGACAAACGGATAAATAAATGCACTTAGTACTACCGATTATAAGAATACATGAAATTATTTTTTTTCCTCATTTTTCACAAATAAGTATGTTATTCAAGCAAACCTGAAGTATTTTCACCAAAATTATAATAAAATATGTAGAATATTAGCAGTAACCTTCTCAACTGGGACAATTTTACATTTATGCATGAGATTGCATGAAAAATAATATATTCACAACCGTAGATCGTATTAAATATTATTCGGTTAATGTCTTGTGCCAATTTAAAAAGAAATAAACCTAAAAATTCAACTTTTTACTTTTTAGGAAACATGAATTTGCTTAAGGGAAAACGATAAAATTTTTTATTGAATGTAATCAGTTTTTATTGTTAGATTAGGAAAAATCTTCTTTATTCCATTTATTTTCCTTACATCAAAAATTATGTGAAGATAAAAATTTGCGAAATTTTTGTATCCCATACAAATGAAATATTGTTTTAATATTCGAAAGCTTTTGCATCGATTCTTATGATTTTTTGGTATTTTAAACTTTTTAACTGCTGATCCTTTGTAAACATATATAACCCCTTTGAAAACTAATATAAAATATAAAGTTACTGCAGTTTTCAACGAGCAAAATTGCGAAGAACATAAAATAATATTCGGTAAAGTTTCTCTTTGTTTATTGAAATTTATGAAATTAGACTCAAACCCTTTGAAATGATTATATTTTGTACACTGTAACCATTATTTTATACACTAACATTTCTGGGGGAAAGCTTTAGTTAATTTGATAATTTCTCAAAAAATTTGATGTTGGGAAAAATGCATTTTTTACAGAACTATTATGTTAATTTTATTAAACTTTTTATTTGTTAATGTTGACAATAGAAAAAGTTAAGAATTCGATCGTTATTATTACATACTTGTCAAAAAATTTTACCTTTTTTTCTCCAAACTGGTTGAATTTTGTAATTCAGTCTTTTTAAGGTTCAGTCCATTTTAAATATTGAATTTTAGAAATGTATTTTTGTCTTTCATTACAAAGTCGATTTTATTTGCAATCGTGCATTGTGTATGAATCATGTTTCAAATATCTATTGGAATTTATCTAAAAATGTCAATATCGTTAATTCCAGTATTGCAAACCCGGTAATAAGTTGTCAGCTCACCAGAATTCAAAGTGTTAATCATTTTTTTGTCCGAATTCCTTTGAACTCAATCCACCGTCATACATTTTAATGGGTGACGAAGAAAGTCGATATAACGGATTCAATTTTATTCTTTCCTTGGATTGAATTTCATTTAATGGAAAAAATACACAATGTTATAGAAATTTATTCCTGATCGTTCTGAACTTACAAAGCAAACAAGTTACGTGCCACGAATAATTGACCAGAAGTAAAAGAGTAAAATAACAGAGTGCTCATATAGGTAACTAGCTAAAAATGGCTAGGTTAATCATCCCTTATCAGAAATAAGTGTTAGAAGTGAGTATTTAAGAAATAATTTACAGAAGTAATTAAATAAAATCAACTTCCAATATAAGAACGGTTTCGGACACATGAACCAACGCTCTGAGAGTGCGGCCCTTGTGCTGTTTGTCACGGTTAACTGAGCTGTCTTACTTTTGCGCCACAGCTCCTCTCATAACGAAACTGCAGATGCCATCAGTTTCAGGAATATCGTAAACCAGGAGTTATTATATCGGGAGTTGAGTGTACATGAAAGGTGATGCAGCAAAATAAGCAGCATACATTTTGTCAAAAATTAAATTATTAGGTAGAAAAATCTAAATAATTTAAATACAGGTTCTCAACAAAGGCTTTTCTTATTTATAATTTATATTTTCGGTTATACCAATCCCCCCCCCCCCACGGCGCGCCAATAAATTATTCAATTTTATTAGGGACAAAAGTAGATATATTTA
>JAWWLR010000054.1:38141884-38164103 GCA_035041075.1 Acraspis erinacei
TTAGAACCCAATAAAAAATGCAACAAATTTTGGTGACAAGTCCATTCTTTTTGGTTAAAAGTTCAGAATAAAGCCTTCTTACTACAAAAATCCTGTTCATCTTGTTTAGTTAAAACTAAACAGTTTAGTCGAAAACCCTCCTGTTTCCGTTGGTAATTCAGTTATTTTTGCAGTAAATTTACCTTTTTTTAAAAAAATGCAACTTTTGGATGAAAATGAATGAGTCTTCGTTGGAATATCAACTATTACGTTTTTCATTGAGAATTCATATTATTTGATAGAAAATTAAACTATTTGGTAGAGAGTTGATGTACTTTGTTAAAAATCCGTTTTTAATTGAAGGTTCATATCTTTGGTAAAAAATGTAATTGTTTTTTAGAAAATAAACTTTTTTCTTATTAAAAAGATATTTTCTTAATAACTTCAAATTTTAAAAATAACATGACCAAGAGAAAATTGTTTTTTTTTGTTACATTTTTTGTCAAGAATTCACCCTTTTTTGTTAAAAATTTGACTGGTAGTAAGGAAGTGGAACTAGTTTCTTAAAAATATTTTTTTTATTAAAGTTTTATCTCTTTGTTGGTTGGAGATTCATCTTTTTATTTTAAAATAACTATTTTATGAAAAATTCGTTTTTTTGCTGCTGAACATTAGGTTTTTTAAACCATATTTAACCATTCCATTTTTGGTTTGAAAAATAATCTTTTTTAGTTGAAAATTCTAGTAATTTGTTGAAAATTCAAATTTTTGTTCGAAAATTCAAAACCTTTATTATGAGTTCCACTACTTCTGTCAAAAATGATTTTTTTGTTGAAGATTCATCTATTTTTTTGCAAATGTAATTATCTTCTTCTAATGTCGACTTTTCGGGTTGAAAATTCAACACTGTATTCTAAAAATTTCGTCCTTTTGACCTGAAAATTCAACTATTTGGTTGGAAATTCCACTGTTTTTAATGGTAGTTCGATCTTCTACGTTGGAAAATTTGACCGTTTGGTTCAAAATTCATCTTTGTATTGATCGAAATATCCAGTATTAAGTTAAAAATCCATCTATTTTGTTGAAAAATTATTTATTTCGTTGAAAATTCAAGTATTTTGTTAAAATCATATTTTAATGGCGAAGATTCAACTGTTTTTTTTTTCAAATATATAATTTTCACTGAAAATTTATATCTTATGGTAAAATAGTTATGTTTTGTTGTAGTAAATTAATCTTCCTTGTTTTAAAATCATCTTCTTTGTTGAAAATTTAACATTGTTTTTAACTTGTCTTTTTGGCCAAAAAATTGACAACAACTTTCTATGCGTTGGGCTATTCGTAAATAATAATGTAATCGAACTCTATTACGATCGACCCCAACGGTTTCGAGATGGGAAACGAACCTATTCGATTGCGTAACATGATGAGCCATCGAATAAAGGAAACGAACGTTTAGTAACCAGTACCTTGTCATTTTTATTTTATTTCTATTGGTTCCTCATTACACTCCTTATTGACAGGGAAATCTTCTTATTAAATTTTACTTTCCACTTTTCACATTGTAACTTGAAATGGATCTTTCAAGGCCATTCTTCTGCGGCCTTGAATATTTTACTTCAGTCAGAATTTCAGGTAGCATTAAATTCAGGTTTCCTATTTCAACAAGGACCAGCAGATTAGCCCGTCCCACTAACCGTACTCTTTTAGAAGGTCCTTCTTCGCAAAATTTAAAAGGTTATCCAAGGAATCATCTTTCCTTCTCCATGCTTCAGGGTAACACTTTCTAAAAATAAAGAAAACAAATCTAACTTTTTCGATTTTTATCCAAATACTCAAAGTTTCTTAAATTAAAAATTTATGAAAAAGCCACGAAAATAGTTGATTAAACATTTAAAACATTTGTTTAAACTTTTTATTTTTATTTGAAATGCCGTTAAATAGGGCTACGCCGCGCTAGTGGAGGAAACCGGCTAACACGAAACTTTTTTTTATATTTATTTAACTCTTCCTCTGAATAACAAATTTTAAGATTATTAAATATTTTCTTTTTTTTAAATGTTGAACTTTATTTTTAATCTTTTTGGTGCAGTTTAGACTTGTATAACACATAAAAAGTGCATTCATGGAAGGTTCTGACTAAAGTAAACAAAAATAGTGAAAGACTTGTCTTTCAGAAGTTTGTGGAAATTTGTGCAATGGATTATGTTTTGTAGCACTCGAACACGATTTATCCAAATCTTCAGATGAATGCAATATACTTGTTGTCTGCAAAATTATTTTTGTATGAATTTTCAGTTTTGTGATAGAGAGCGGTTTAAAGTATTTTATTATATACCAAACGAAAAATTATTTACCTTGACAATTTTCAAGCATAGAAAATCTATCAAGTGACAATAAACAAATTATTTAACGTTTTATAAGTAGTAGTAACTTCGCTGGATTTCAAAATCTACATATTCTTATGAAAAACAAATAGACTTATGAACAAACATATTACAGTCATCCTTTCATTCAAAGACCGAAATTTTACATTCTCCCATTTTGCTACTTATCCAAACATATGAATTATTACTATCGTATTCCATTATTTTCTTCCACATAAAAGAAGCATCAATCTAATGATTAAATGCTTTAGTTAAATGATTAATTGCTCTTAATGTTATAAATTGCTAACATTTTACAAGCTTTCAAATGAACGCGCTATATTATCAAAAGTGAATAGATTCGTTTTAATTTCATGTATCAAAATTGATTTATGACAGTTGGACAAGTTATAATGTAAAAACTAATTTCTACGAAATTATGAAATTGCAAAAGATATATTTAGATATCCAAAATCTGTCTCTTCGTTTTGAGATAATGAATGTTAGAAATCTCCAAATTTTTAGAATTGGGAATTTGTCACCAATGGAAAGCGTCCTCTATGAGGACACAAAAAGACATCAATTACTTCAAAACTGAATTATTTCTCTTCCATTCCATAAACCCGGTTCCATAACTTAAATTCGACATTGTTTCCACTCTAAATTTCCAATTTGCATTAAACGCAATTAATTCAAAAGTTTAAATCGCAAACTGGTTGTCACATTTGATATAAACTGTCTCCTCTCAGCATGAAAGGTTGAAGAATCAACAAACTTAAGTGCCTCATATTATATATTTCGCATCCTCTAAATTCAGTATTATAAAATGCTGTTACCTACTTCCATAAATTTGTCGACCCATAATACACAAAGGACGAAATAAACACGATGTTTCGTAAAACAGCGAAAATATTATAATAACAGTTAAAATATTCTTTTCAAATCATTTGACTTGCAAAATTTGATTCAAAAGTTAACATCACAAAAGTAGGATTCAAATAAAAATTAATTATACACGTTCTAAGGAATTCAATCTGTCATTTTGAGTTTCGGTGATAGGTTCAAGATCCTTGTCATGAGTATATACTAGCATATAATGTGGTAATCATAATTATAATCACAGCTCCTATAATACAACAATTTTTATTTTTATTATGATGTGAACTGGATTTCTTAAAAAATTTCCCTCTTAGATATAGGCAATTAATTCTGTCAATGAATTTATCGAAAAAGAATCAACATTCTTGTGACTTTCACCTTGCGGAGAAATAAATTTGCGTTCACTTGAAAGGCAATTAATTTACTTAATCATCAAAATTGTTACATAGACAGGTGTTTACAGAGCACCACATTTTCAAAAATCTATAAATTATCACACAAATAATAGAAAGTGCTTAAAAAACGAATTATCGATGTTTTGAAACTGATCTCAAGATCCAAAAATTATATTTTTCTACTTCCTCCATTTTATTGATATTTGAACGTTTTGTTAGCTATAAATTCATGTTGCAACCTTTTATCAGGGGAAATTAAAAAAAGAAACATAGAGCTTTTCATTAATTTATATACTTTGTGCTCACGCGAAGAGGTAAATGATTTGAATGACATCAAAGAATCGTTGGATATAGACGCGCACTTTGATCTCATGAGAAGATGTTTGTAAATTCATAATTTTCCTACTACCTCAGTTCGCATTAATTAATATTCGTTCTTCCCCAGTCCTCGGTTATATTTGTTCATGAATGAAATATTTAATACAATAAAATACCAAACTGGAAACAAATGTCGGACATACTCATTGTTACAGTTTTATCTTGGTGTCTTCAAATATCAAAATTATTTTAAAAGTTAAAAAATGCTGACATTTACTGTCGTTCGTGCACGCTAAAGGCAGAAGTTGATGATTATCTAAAGACTGTTTCATGAATAGTAATTTACATAATTATGATTATCTTGTGACCTTTAAATAATCTGGATCGAAAACTGAAAGAATGATCTTCATAAACAGACGAAACTAAAGACGATTATTTTTTTCGACTTCCATCAAAATCAACCTTGAGACTTCGAAATTATAGACCCGAAGACGATACGTGTGATGAGACCCTAAGGACTTCTACCTGGAATATCCTATTTTCTTTAGTGCAATACCGGTTTACCTTCTATAGGTTCAACGGACTTAAGGTCGTTCAATAACCTTCAGTAATTTATTTATTACATGGCGCTCAACATAGTGCTATATATTATGAAATCATCACGCGATTACTCAACTCTATTTATTTTCATGCTACCGAATTATGCATCTGACGATCTGCGAACATCCTCAAAGTAAATAGGTTTACGTATTACGATCCTAAGAATCGAGAAGCAAGAGAAAAAAATGTTATTTTCTATATACCACATTTTCCATTAAGGACCTTTTATTAATCAATAAATCTCGGTATTTACGGGATTCAAATCAATTCTAATTTACATCGACCTTCGCAAGAGACTCTATTTAATTGAAACTTCATTTGCCTCGAAGCACATCAATTCCTCGAGGTTCGTTAATTTCAAGATTTATTCTCAAAGTAAGCATCTCTTTGTCCGAATGAAATGTATCTCTCCTCTCCTCATTTTTATCAAAGAAGATGAGATGTCGAGTCAGCAATAAATATATATGTAAATTTAATTTAATTATCAGAAGTAATAATTTACTTCATTGCGCAAGGATTTTTAGCAAATGTTTGACCAAATCGCAACATCGTTTTGTACGGACATTTATTTAATGCTGTTAACAACTTACTATAAAAAAATGAAGACTATTATCTGGACCGCAAGAGTGTCGGCGGTCTCTTTGAAAAATAAATTAACCTCGGAAGAACACAGTATGTGATTGTAAGCAGCTACGGATGACCGCAAATATACGGAATAATTAAGACAGACAAGGTTGAATAAAACAAATATTATCACACTAATGTCAACTGACTGCCTTATTAAGCTACATTGTGCAAACAGAATTTAAATCCTCTTCAATTATTTTATGAATGCAGAAATTATTAAATATATCCCTTTACTTCTTTTAGATTATTATTGATCCAACATTCTTTCTTATTTTTTCAGGGACAAGATTGCAACTTAAACTACGAAGTTTGTTGTACGTTGAAAGTAAGCCCAAAACAGAATCCAGAATTCGGTCCAGGTAAAATAATTTTGTATGATACCACTTAGTAACATCAGATGGAATTTTTTTTCGGGGGATTAGTTTATCTTTAAAGCATAAATTCAAAAGAACTCAAGGAATCAGACATAAAGAATTTAGTTTCTCAAAGAGTTTGATTGATTATCATTCATCCCTTTGTTTCTGCTACACCAAAATAATTCCTTAGAAACGGTGAAAGTTCGCAGGAAGGATTCCTCGAAAATTACGTCAGTCATTTATAAATGGCAAGGGCACTACGAGAATTCGAGGGTCCTTAACCCTTGGATACAAAAAATACTTTCGCAATGGAACCTCATTTCACAAGCTTAGAATGATATCGCACAAAATAAATCAAATCCTTGCTTTGAAATCATACTGAATTTGTCAATTGACAACCCTTTTTGTTGAAGTTATTTTATAAAACTCTATTTGTTCATTTAAATTCTTGAATTGATTTCTTCTTTATTTTTAACAACAAATAATACGGAATATACCAAATATGTTAAGCAATTTAAGAAGGTTAACAAGATCCGACATGCAAACATTTTCATGAATCTCTTCCTTCTATTCCAGCAATATTTTTTCTGATCAAAAGTTTATAGCGATGACTTGACCTTTTCTTTCATCATTTAACATGACCATGACGGAAAATGCCGAATATTGCATGCACTTAAAACTTAACTCGAATGACACCATCACTGCTTATAAATCGATGTTTTAAATAATTGACTGTTTTTGATCATAAGATTGTTACTTTTTGAGCAGGTAGCAACGAGAATGCCATCTCAGGATCTTCAAACCAACCGTCATTGGGATACCCAAGCGGGGGCTTATTCGGACCTGAAGATTTAAATTCTGGTGGTTTGAGTACAGAATCTGCTCCGTCTGAACAGGGTGCACCAGACTCTAATGGATATTTGCCTCCCCTGGGCAGTGAACCTTCCAGTAATGTCCCCGCATTCTCTCACCCACCCCAGGATCCAGAACTCGATGGCAAGTCTAAAAATAACTTTTTATTTCCATTCTAAAGCAAGATTCCGGTCCGTCCTTTAAATCTTCCCATCTTCTGGCTTTTGGTAGTCAGTAACCGCATACCTGTTTTCCTTCACGCAACTTGTTCTGACATTCTACCTGCTAATTGATAGAATCTACATTTTACTAGTTTTTTAATACTTATTACAGAGCATTAAGACCTTTACTTAATTCTGAAGTACTGATTTTTGATTAAATGATACTATTCTAACCAATAAATATATAATTTCAGGAGAAGCCAATAGTGCAACACCAACTGGTGTGCGACCCCAGGCTGCTTTTCCACCAGCGCCAGAAATTCCTCCCCAAGTAGGATGTGCTGCTGCTTTAATTTGTGTTGAAGAACAATTCTGTACTTTGCAAGGAGTTATTAGTGAGACGCCTCTTACATTCACTGCTCAACAATTGACAAGAAGAGCACCTTTGAGCGTGAGTAATTGAAGCTATTATATGCGAATTAAACGATATATTATGTAAATGACAAACAACTGAAGTAATGTCTCAAATCGTTTAAAATTTATTGATAGCATACTTCTTGTTTTAATACAACACATCAGCTTTGTGAGAAATTAATATTTTTAGCATCAATTCATAAACATCAAATATTCCTGAATCGTCATTTCATACTACATCACATGAAGATACAAAGATAGAAGGTTATTCACCGGTCGATCTGAAATTCATGTGACTCATTTCGAAATAAAAGCAAGAAATACGACCTTAAAGAGAATTTCGGCATTTGAGAATGTGGGAACCATGCATTCTAAATTCTGAACTAGCGGTCGATTTTCGCAATATATTTGAATCTTCTTCTAAGGAATTAATCTCTCGTGTCATTTACATACTTAATATTTTATGATTTATTTATTTGTCTAGATAATTTTTCTATTTAATTCCTCTTTGTAAACTCTTTTTAAAAAATTTGTTTATTACAGACCTGCAAGAACCCAGACTCCGGTATAATCGGAAAATGTTGTCGTGACCCGAACTACGTTGACCCCTGGCCAGCGGGTAACCTCCCAGCTAACTACAGTGGTGGATTTGACGAAATGGGCTTCCCAACATTCTTGAACATCGCAAAAACTAAACCTCAAAAACCAGGAACCAAAACTCCCCAGAGACCTACGAAAACACAACAACCAATTCGTCCTCAACAAACTTTCAACTCTCAACAACCAAATCGTCAACCGCAACCATTCAATTCCCAACAACCCATCCGTCCACAACAGACATTTAATCAACAACCTAGTCAACCGGAAAAACCTATAGGCTCTCAACAGCCAATCCGTCCTCAGCAACCATTCGATTTCCAGCAGCCCATTAGTCCCCAACAACCTTTTGGTGCAAAGCTGCCCAGCCAACCTGAGAAATCATTTGGTTCTGAACAATCCAGTCAACCTCAACAGCCCTTCAACTCCCAAAATTCAATTCGTCCACATCAACAATTCAATTCTCAACAGCCAATTCATCCCCAACAGCCATTCAGTTCCCAACAACCCATTCGTCCCCAACAACCTTTCAGGCCTCAACAACCAAGCCAGTCTGGCACACATTTCGGTTCTCAACAACCTAGCCAGCCTCAACGACCCTTAAACTCTCAACAGCCAATCAGACCTGAAAGACCTATCAGCTCTCAACAACCAAGCAAACCTGACACAACTTTCCGTCCTCAACAACCTACACAGCCTCAAAGACCATTCAACGCTCAACAGCCAATTAGTCCTGAACAGCCTCTCAGCTCTGAAAAACCAGGCCAACCTGACAACCTGTTCGATTCTCAGCAATCTAACCGGCCTCAACGACCCGTCAACTCTATACAGCCATTGGGACCGAAACAGCCTATCAGCTCTCAACAACCAAGCCAACCTGAAACACCTTTTGATTCTGAACAATCAAGCCAACCTCAAGTACCTTTTGGTTCTCGGCAACCTAGCCAGCCTAAAAAGCCTTTCGGTTCTCAACAGCCTAGCCAGCCTCAAAGACCTTTTATCTCTCAACAGCCAATCAGACCTGAACAACCTTCGAGCTCTCAGCAACCGAGCCAGCCTGAAGGACCTTTCGCTTCTCAACAACCTAGCCAGCCTCAACAACCCTTTAATTCTCAACAGCCAATAGGATCTGAACAAGCCTTCGGATCGCAACAACCAAGCCAACCTGAATTACCCTTTGTTTCTCGACAACCTGTTCAGCCTCAACGACCTTTCAACTCTCAGAAGCCAGTCATACCTGAACAATCTTTCAGCTCTCAGCAACCAAGCCAGCCTAAAAATCCTTTCGGTTCTCAACAACCTAGCCAGCCTCAGCGACCCTTTAACTCTCAACAGCCAATCAGACCTGAACAATCTTTTGGCTCTAAACAGCCAAGCCAGCCTGATACATCTTTCGAGTCTCAACAACCTAGCCAGCCTCAACAGCCCTTTAACACTCAACAGCCAATCAGACCTGAACAAAGCTTCGAATCTCAGCAACCAAGCCAACCTGACCAAACCTTTGAAAACCAACAAGAAAATCAAGTACAGCCAATTGAATCCCAACAACCTTTCCAACCTCAACAACCCTTCAACTCTCAGTCTTCATCTACCTCTGAAGATGCAATCCTCCCTCAACAACCCATCAGACCACAACAGCCTGTGAAATCCCAATATCCAACTAAGTCCCAACAACCTACCAAATATCAGCCTACAAAAACCCAGCAACCAAATAAGAGCTACCAGCCAGTAAAATCATTTCAGCCCACGAAAACAGCTCCACCTTCCAAGACCATCAATTTCTCTAATGTTCCACAATTTCCTTCTCTTCCATCAGGACAACAAATAGTAACGTCTATCCAAGATAATTTGCCCCTTTTCTCAAGGCCACAGAGTCCCGTACAACCATCTGGTACCCCAGCACAAAATCCTGCCTCACCAACTCCAAAGCCTCCTGGTTTCTTTGACAATTTTCCAAGTTTCCCATCATTCACAAATCCCTTCGGACAAAAACAGCCACCAAAGAGCTCTTATGATTCTCAATCTACCAACGAAAAGCCAGTCGTCTTCTCCCCACACACCCCTGGAACTCAGTGCGGTTTGAGAAATCAAGTAAGAATTAATTGATTGTTTATATATTAAAATTAAAATTAGTGTTCAATAATACTATGACCTTTATCACACTTATCAACAACTGACCTATCCTTTTATGTTCCATTCTGGGAAATTTTTTTTATTCTTAGCGCAATAAGAATGAAAGTTTGTACATGAAACAGAACTAAATTTTTTAGATATTATCTCTATCATTAAAATATATCTCAGCAAATAAAACTCAGATGCAAATTTGACAAAACAGAGGAAAAAAATTGCAAAGAAATGACGAATACAAACTGAATTGAGAGCATGGTTTAGCATACATTTAGATTCAACATGTCATAAGCCTCAGTTCGTTCAATTGATAGACATCGCTATAGAAACTCATATAAAATAGATCAGTCCGCGTCAATCTGTGAAATATTCGTAGATGAATGCAGGTTTAGTTTGTCTAAAGCGTGTCTCAGTAGAATTTGCTTGCGTACACTTTCATTTTCTTTCTCTAGTGTCTCATGTCGCTCTGATTTCATTTTAAAAGGTCCAGCGTCCGAACGGTCTGAGCGATGTGGACGTTGCCTTTGGCGAAATTCCATGGCAGGCAATGGTTCTCTCCGGCCGAGATCGCAAGTTACTCTGCTCCGGGGCAATAGTTTCACCCAATGTTGTCTTAACTGCCGCCCACTGTGTCGATGGGTAAATATTTCATCATTTAAGTTATAAGTATTAAACCCTGTTTGAAAAAAAGGAATATCAAAAATCATCCTCGGACAAAAAAGCGCCAAAGCACGATCTGAATTACATCATACAAAGTCAGATTGCCAGAGGTAGAAGAGACCCAAAATAAAAATATTCTAATAATCTTTACAAATTCAATCTTTTTAGTATTATCCAATATCTCTTATATTTAATTAACTAAACTTCTTAATCTCTTTTATAATGACGTCTATGCAAATTCAACATTTTGAAATTTAGTGAGTTTCTAATAAGCATTTTTTTACAGACTTAATCCCACTGATGTGTCGATCAAAACTGGAGAGTGGAAATTGGGATACGAACTGAAACACGAGGAACCTTTGCCTTTCGAAATTGTGAACGTTGCTTCAATTGTCCCTCACCCTGGATACTCATCAGGAAACCCAGGCTACGATACCGCCCTTCTCTTCTTGGAACATCCTGTTGCACTTGATCAACATGTTGACACCATCTGTCTTGGAGACAGTCCTGTAATTACACCAGGGAGAAAGTGCATCGCTACTGGATGGGGAAAGATCGTTCTTCAAGGTAGTAAATAAGATGGCAATCTCCTTTTGGACGTGAAATACTTTATATGCCAAAACGTAATCGGAATGTTGATCAAATTAATTAATTTTTTTTCTTATCAATCGGATAATCGACAGTATCTGATCTTTATCTCAAATCTTTTTACAACGAATTTTTTTATTTAATATATATATATAGTATTCTGTTAGTATCTTTGACTCTGAAATATTTATTATTTGATTAAATATACTTTCTAAGACGTTTTTTTCAAAATTATTTTGTTATTTTAGTGAACGTTGCTGGAGCCTTGATGCACAGCATCAATGTGGACCTCTTGAATCAAGATGAGTGCAGACAGCGACTAGAAAATGCTGAATCGCTGTTGAACGTTGATGATTCCTTGGTTTGTGTCAAGTAGATGTTGGTGGACCCTTGGCCTGTGATCGTGGAGATGGATTTTATGAACTCACCGGTATCTACAGCCAAGACACTGGATGTATTCCTACCAATCAGGTGAGAATAACTTGTTTGACCAAAATCATGTACCTGTTGTATGCTTCAAAGATTTTCTTCTCATTTATCGATTAGAAACAGTGTCTCAAGTGGAAGGAGTACGTTATAGTCAGGCGCTGACTAACTCTTAAGTAGAAATTAGGTTTTCTGAGCAGACATTCTCTTGCAAGAAAGTGTAGCTTTCCCAGTATAAAGAGAACTTCATAGTCAGAATTAGCTTAAATTTTCTGAAACTGTTTAAAATGTCTTTTCGGAAATTGCTTAATGAATATTTTTGCCTTCCAAAATCGAAATTTAAACATAAATAAGCTATTGACCTACAATTTTTTTAAATTTAAGGTTGCAACCTTCGCAATTGTCGACTCTCAATGGGTGAAGGAAACAATACAATCACCACCCTTGCCCAAGACTGATGAAATCGCCAGTGGATATCCAGCATTGCCAAAACCAGAGCAAAGTTTACCTGGACAGTCTTATCAACCTTCTCAGCCAAAACCATTCCAGCCTGCTCGACAACCAGCCCAACTGATCCCACAACCAGTTCAGCCAATTGCTCAACCAGCTCAAACTATTCAGCCAACTCAACCCATTCAGCCAGTTCAACCAGTCCGACAACCAGCTTCGTCTTCTCAAACCCTAGAATCTTTCCCAGAATATAACCAACCCATTGCCCAACCTGCCCAACCTGCCCAACCTGCTCAACCTGCTCAACCTGCCCAACCTGCCCAACCAAGCAGCCTGCCTGTGCCATCTTCTGAAACCTTAACACCTTTCCTAGAATATGGCCAACCTATTGCCCAACCTTCCCAACCTGCCCAATCTTCCCAATCTGCCCAATCTTCCCAACCCATTCGTCCAATCGCCCAACAAAATCGCAGACCCATAATACAGCCAATTGCTCAACCAGCAAGTCCCAGTTATCCTTCACAGAGTGAAGCTCAACTCCCAACTTTTGTCCAGCAAACTGGACATACACATACAGGTGAAATTTGTGACTGCAGGCAGAGCAGCCTACCATCTGCACCTAATCAATACCTACCTCCTACCTTGTAAAAGGTCCGACTGAATTGTTCTTTCCAAAAAGAAAGGCATTGTTATCCTCAGACGAAAAGGAGAGGGCAAGATATTATATTAAATCAGCTCATAAACGTTCCTCGAGCTTCTCCTCTACTAATAAAAAGTCACGGAATGATAACAAAACCTAGGAACTAGAAAATGTCGGAAGGGATCAATGATCAGAAATCAGAGATCCGAGATCAATATTTTGCGAGCATCTCTTCGAGGAAACGAAATCGTCTCGACTGACCTCATGCAGAAGACTTATACAAAAATATTAAGAATATTCGTTAAAAATGTTTTGTATAATTTTCTACTTGAGATGCAATCACAAACTAGATTTTGTGAAACATTTACGAACTTCGAACCTCGAATGTAAAACTTGAGTGTATAAAGCAAGAGATCCTTCAAACTGTTCAATGCAATATTGAATCTTGCCAGTAATTTTTTTCAGTAAGAAATTCGAAATTACAATAAGAAAATTAAGTTAATTAGGAATATTTTAAGGGAAATAAAATACGTTTTCTGTAACTAACTATTGAGAAATCAAGGTACACTTTTTTAAAATGAAATTTTTTAATCATGACTCCAAGAAGGATTGAATTTTACTTTTTAGATATTAGTATAGCTTAAGAACCCTCATAATTTGTAATATAACACGTACAAAATACTTTGGACTTTGACTGGAATATTCTTTAACAGTGTTCAAATACCTCTAACTGTTAGTCGTATAATCTTAGTTGAGTGAGTGTTTATTGTTCAACTAATCGGTTGCTATTTAGTCAATCAGAAAGTAGTAAAACGATCGATTCCAGTGCCTCTTTGTACTCCAAAGTTTATTTCCATGAATGTATATGTATATAATCACAACGATCATCATCAAATGATGTATGTAATTTTATAAGCAAGTTAAATCTAGTTTCCGTATGATATCCTTTTATACGATTACACAATATGTATTGTTATTGCTTAAATATAAAATAAGTAACTGTGATACAAAAAATGTATATTCACTTGCCCTTCTCTTCCTGGAAAGAATAGGATAAAGCTTCATAGGAATCCGAATAGAATCTGGAAAAGCAGCTTATCAAGATCTAATTCTTAGAATGAATTTTGTTTTAAGTAAATGGAAGAAGAAAATATTTTCAAGAATGTCTCAACTGTAGTCGAGTTCAGCTCAATCTCGTTTTTATTTATTAGTTGAAAATAAACACTATTTCCGTCGAGGCTAAACACTTTTATTCTAACATGATAGGATAAAAGTGTTTATTTATTACAATTTACTTACATTTCTGGTCTTCAACTTTTATTGTAAGTACAAAATTCAATTTGTTATTCAATCCTAATAATCAATCTATTTTTATTCTTTGAATGACTCTTCATATATTTCTTTACAAATCATATAGTTATGATTCTTGTAAAAAAATTTAAAAAACAATAATTTGATAAATACGCATAACTTTGGGTAACGATTTATAAAGAAATAATTTGAAATAGAACTATATTTGGATGAAATAAGCATAGGCATTCTTAATTGTACTATTATTATTAATGGCACTGCCTAAAGTAGAAAACATTTTTCAGGGAAAAAATTTAATGTACAAAAATTATTTATTCAAAAACTTTCATTTTTAACAAAACTTTGCAAGAAATAATCGATTTTCCATTAAAATGTTATCATAACCTGAAATTGTTCAAAAATTGTAAACCTTCTTTGAAATCTATATCGGTATTTCCGGTGAAACCCGCTAGATACACAATAATAAATTGTTTACAGATTCGGAATTTCATTCAAATTATAATGATTTTTCTTTGTAACAAATGTTCTATTTAATGTAAAATTTTTAACGATTATGAATTCAACTTGTAAATTTTATTATTTTTTTATTATTCCAGGAATGTGTATTATCCTCAGAGATATGGTAACCACAGAGCAGAGCGAAGGAGAAGATATTTTTCAGAAAAAATGTAATTAAATTTTTTTTTTTAAATTTTGATTATGTCCGTTAAAACATTAACATAATCAGAAATTGTTGCATGATTAGAAACTTTGTTCAAAATTTAATGATTTTGGTTTGTAATCAATTTACTATGCAATGTGAAATTAATTGTTAAATGTTATTAATCTTGTTAGAGATCTAATGATATTTCAAAAACAAATGCAATTTCCGACACAAAAAATAACGGTCCAAAGTGCTTTTAAGTTGTCAATATTATTATTTTATTATATTAATTTTTGTATTGGAAAGTATAAGAATTTTCAACAACACTAACATAATAATAACAGAAAAATGGTTTATTATTGTAAATCTTTTTTTAAATTTAATGACTTTCGTTTAAAATAACCGATTTCCTGTGAAAAAACTGAATGGCCTAAAACTTTTTAAAAATGGCAGATCTCCGAACTATCAGGGATCCTGTTTTAAACTACCAATTTTTGATTTAAAACTAAAAATTTTATCTAAAATTCTAACAAAATTCTAAACTTTTAAAACCTAATAATTTTTGTTTAATAATGTTTTAATTTCCGGCAAAAAATCTCAGAAAACCGAACGTATATTATTGGAAAATGGTTAGTGACTTATATCTAATAATTTTTTATAAATATTACCCATCTCAGGTCTACAATGATAACAGAAACTAAGATTGTTGCAAATTAGGAATCCTGATTATTAGTCTTTAAAAATACTAATTTCCGGTGACAAAAATTAAACTAACACAACCTAAAACTTCTAGAAATCATAAAGTGAGTTTTCTATAGCCCACTGAATTGCGCTCCAAATGCGCCCTAAGCAAAAAGTTTTGAGCCACATTGATAACCGAGTTATCAGAGATCAAAATGGGGGGTGCTAGCCTCATTTTTCTAAACTAATAAAAAATTTTCAAATTCATCATAGCTATCAGTCATAACTTCTAATGCGCCACTCCTAAAAAATTTTGCGCTAGCTAATTAACGAAGATGTAACGCATGTGTAAAACGTTCAACAGCCATGTGCAATATAAAGTTGCGGACATGGATTCATTCGTCTTCAAATGAACTCATAAACGCCAAACTATTTTTTTCAAAATCTTAAAAATTGACCAAGATATGGAGGTAACAAAATTTTCCGAAGTGATGAGCAATAAAATAAAAAGTTTGCAATCCGCATTGATGAAGGGAGTTTTCTATGGGGTTTCAAATGCGCATTGATAACCGAGTTATTAGTGATTACAATTGGTGGAGGGGGCTAGCGTCATTTTTCTAAAATAATAACATTTTATCAAATTCATCATAGCTATCTGTCATAACTTTAAATAAGCTGAAATGCGCCAACACTAAAAAATTTTGCGCTGGCTAATTGTTAATTATTAATTAAGATAAAAATGTATAGTGCAATTTAGGTTATTTGGAGATACCATCGGATGGTGTGCCGGTGACAAGTGGCAATGAGGGGGTTGATTAAGATTTCTTGTAAATTTTAAAAGTGGCGCATATGAGCGCATTTGAAGTTATGACAGATAGCTATGATGAATTTGAAAAATTATATTAGTTTAGCTGGTGTAACTGACCTGAAACCTTTGGTCTTTTTCTAAACCTTAGGATTTTACATTATTATATTTCATAAAGCGCTAAGTTTCAGCGCTTTAATTTAGGGAGGTTTTAATTTAGGGAGCATGAATGTTTCTCAATTTGCATATTGTTTTCTATTTATTTTCTTATTAAAAGAAGTAGTGTATATTTTGTATTAAAAATTTAAGATCTAAAACCACTTCTACGAACATGATTGCGAGATTTTCGAAATATATCGTTACATAACTGTTTCTTAGAAAGATACATTTTTTAATATCTCAAATCATTAAGAAATCATTTTTTAAGACCATTCTTACAAAAAAGACATACATTTGATAATTATTGATTAATTCCCAAAAACCAAGTTATGCG
The DNA here is from genome assembly GCA_035041075.1 of Acraspis erinacei. NCBI lineage: Eukaryota > Metazoa > Arthropoda > Insecta > Hymenoptera > Cynipidae > Acraspis > Acraspis erinacei. Next base: position 38,158,253 of record JAWWLR010000054.1, read on the forward strand.
CAATATTTTCTCAAAATAAATAACCATTCAATAATAATTAAAATTGCATCATTTAAAAAAAATCATTAGGTAGCAATACGAAAAAAGTTTAGTCAAAATAAAATTATTTAAATAGATTATTTTTGTATGTTTTAAATTCTTTTATATTAAAATTAAGTATTTTTGAGCTTTTCGGTAGTTATTTTTCGCTATAATTGAGCATTTCTTAAAAACCACTAGATTTATATATTTGTTTAACAAATTATTTAAATAAATAGAGTAATGTTTCAATTATATTCCGACTAATTGGCGATCATATCCGGAATTCCTGGGAGGTTTTTTTTATTATAAAATAATAAACAAGACATCGAGCAAATTTCTAATTATTTATTTGGTTGTCCATTGCATATCATTGATTTCACATAAATCCATTATTACTTAAACATATTAAAATCGCCAGTCGCATACATTTAGATAAGAAATATATTTTGGATTCGCAAAATAATAAGAATCATACAGTAGAAAAATGCTGGCAGTTTCGAATTTTACAATAAAACTTGCAATAGTATATTCTTCGACTATTATGTATCAGTTAAAAATATAAAAATAGAGAATATAAAATATACATTCGCTCGAGATTTTAACAGTCTCTACAGCGATGCTTTAACAATATCATCTTAATTACATTTTTACAAATTCAGGATTTAAAATTATAACCCAAATCAACTTAATTTAATTTCTTAATTATTGCATTATTTTTTATAAATATGTTTGATAGAGGACAATTGTTAAGTATAACCGACAATATTTTAAAAACCTACATTTTAAATATATCTTAATATAATTACCCTTTCGTATAATAAATTTACACATTTTTTATAAATAAAACATACAAAAGAATGTATTCACTAATACACAATAGTTAAAAGAATACTCATTTTATATTGAGCGCAGTGTGATTTGAAACACAGACTGAAAAAATAGATTTACAAGAAAGGTTTGAAAATCACCCGTTAAAAAGTTATGTACTTTCTAAGCAGGATCGACATAAAAGTCAATAAAGAATTGAGCAAAGTTCGTGTGTGTTATTTATCAACATAACAATTAAAATTAATTCTGTCAGACAGTGAGCATCGAGCACGTGTATGATACCTACTCCGCCCTAGGGCAGCCTTTTTATAATATATTTTGTTTAGTAATGAATTAATTAATTAAATTTTTTAATTTAGCGCGAACTTCTTACTATACCTCGTAAAAAATAACAAGCCACCGACGTTCTTTCGTGGCCGTCATGCCTACACAACCAGAACATTTTTTCTAGTCACTGGAAAATTTATTTCGAGCGGGGGTTTTGACAAAGTTTCAGAGAGATTTTAGAGATTTGCGTTTTTCTAAAAATGAGAAAATCATTTAAAAAAGTCATTTGAACTGAAAGCAATGAGTCAAAATTTAAGGAGGGAAACTGCCTCCTTCTAAAGATCTTCAAAAATTCATTGCAAATGTAGTATTTATATCCTATTAATAATATCTGAAGATCTTAAAATTCTGGATTTGTTATTGAATCTTTTAAATGATAATAGAATTGCAGAGAAGTTGAGAGATTAAAAAATAAATTTGTATACGCTTCTTATCTAAGAATAAAAGTTATCATCTTTTAAATTTGTGATGTAGTTCCCTCCCTAATGCCACTATGAAAGAATGGCACACCTGGTAACGACAGAATTCTACATTCTTTCCTTTGAAAAGTTTTTTGTTGCTTTATTTCCACAGCCATAATTTCCTAACTTGTAATGTGAGAATAAAAAATTTGCAATCTGGCAAATTACTTCCTTAGAAAAAACTACTGATTTTATACATTTTTTAAATATAATTTTTCTGTAATTTTTTATGTTTACTTTCAATTTTGGGTCCTTCCAAAAAATATGTTTAAAGTTTCTCTTCTGCTAGGAGGATTCTCTACCAGATAGCAGTTTGAACGAACTCCTGAACAGGCGAATTTCCGCAGATTTCATATCCGCACATCTACGATGATTAATAAAGCCAAAAACAAAAAATTGGAAGACAAAGGCCATAGTCACTATCGCTATTTATATAACTCTAAAAAATTATCATCAAATCACACGCCCTCTGTCCGTATTTTTAGTTTGTTTCCCGTGGCCCAGTGTCCCTTGTTTTCTACTCGCTAATCACTAAATTCAGGCGAAACGACGTTTAGGATGTATAAAATTATAAACTGCAAAATGCATTCAGATAATAGAAAAAACCTTGCATAGGTGTTTCTTGGATTGGCATCCCTCGTAGATTTTTTCTGAGAATCCTAGTACTCGTGCATTCGCCAAGAATGCGGAAACGTTTGGCGATTAGTAAAGTTTCGATATGTACAATACTTTAAGCGCTTTGAATTTCATAGAGAACTAATTCACTGCCTAATCATCACAGCTCCTCCATGACTCTGCTATCATCAACATCGTCTGTTAGAAGTACGTAGGATTCTTGTTTAACCATGAGAAGTCGATGTTGTCCATTTACCAAGAAGGACGATCCTCTTCTTAGGGTTCTCTTGCCTAGCTCGATGGCTTCATGTGTTAATACAACGTTGTTATATGCTTTGATGAAGACAGCCATCAAAGTACCTAATCCGACTAGAATTGCACCATAGGTGAACAGGGGAACCGCCACATCGACGAATGTCGTCGATAGGTATATCCACCGCCTAATCGCTGGCGTTAACTCGTCAATTCCTTCCTCCAACCACATAATTGGAAACACTATGTCCGGAAATTTTGACACTGCTCCTATGTTTGGTTGATTTTCGACCTTTAGGTTCAGCTGCACCCGAACCTTTCCTTCTACTGGTACTCCCAATTTCTGAAAAATTAGGTTCATCCGTTAATCGCATTTAAGGGTGGAAATCAGTGACGTGATCGGGTCTAATTGAACCGTCTTTAATCCGATTCGACTCAGCTATGATTAAATTGAAAAAATTAATGGAAATTGATTCCAGTTAAGGTTGAGACTAGAGTTTTATTTAAAGAAGTGGGTCGTCCCGAAATTCGAGATGAGAAGTCAAATATTTTTTTCATAAGCTTAGCTAGTCGTCTCGAATTTTTTAAACAACTAGACAAAGCCTTTAACTATTCTAGTAAATAAAAACTTGCTTTTCAAAATTTAGTTAACTAATTGAGCATAATTAAATTGATCTACTAAATTTGATCGAAAACTAACCCTTAAGTGCTAGAACGGGTCACAGGGACCCAGACGTTTTCGAGGTTTTTTCGAGGTTCCAGCAATTGAGGGCTAATTATTGGACATCGTTAAATTATCAAGCGATTTGCATCCAATATTTTAGGATAGGTGTGATCAATTAAGATCCATGTAAGGACCTGCTTAGCCCTCCAAGTGATGTACGATACTTTATTTGAAATCAGTATTATGAGAAATTGCACGGTGATTGCGAATAAGGTATTTAAATTATATTTCTTTTTCAGTAATCTTTAGAGCAGATAATAGTTTTTATTTGATCTTAATAGCCAATGGCACCTTTTGTTCTGTAAGACATTCTCTACACCAAAACTATAATAATTTTGATAAAAATAATTTGTTTAATAAAAAAATTCAAAAACATTAAGCACATAAAAATATCGACTCATAAACTGTTAATTAAGGAAGTCTAAAAATAATTATTTACGAGATTAAAAAGTACGCTTTTATTTCATATCTACATATAATATTTGGTAGTAAATCTAATAACAATCTTTTAATATGAATCATTTATAATATTTCGTAACACAAAATAGCAATTAGATCTGCTCAAAATATGAAAGTATGAACATAAATATAATAATAATTATTATTATTATTATTGTTATTTCTTATAATACAATCAATCAAACGAATACCTAATTTAAAAGATAGATTGATAAAAACAGATTATTTTTGAAAAGAATAAACTTCTTTTATTTTTTTTTCATGCTCTTACAATTAGTTTTTATATAATACTGACAGAATAAGACTGAGATTTAATACTATTTCAAATGCTTAAAGCAATTTAAAGAAATTAAAACAAATAAAATTGCAAAGAATTTTCCCAACTTTATAAGGATTTCATAGGATTTGAACATTTTCTGGATTTTCTTAATTATTGGAAATCTTTCTCTAATATTTATTCTGTTTTAAAGAATTTCGAAATAAGATTTAAAATTATTTTCTATAGCTTTTATACGATATTAGAATATTTTTACAGATTTAAAAGAATTTCAAGGAATATGGCCAAAAGCTTTGCAAAATTTCACGAGATTTAAAAGAATTTGAAATATTTCAGGGTGTTTTCAAAGATTCCTAAAAAATGTTAATAGATTTAAATAGATTAAAGAGATTTAAAAGGATTTAAAATATTTGAGAGTATTCGCGGAATTTAGGATATTTAAAAAGATTTCAAAGAATTTTTAATAAATTTAATGATTTTAAGATATTAAAAAATTTACATGTGGTTTTAAAGAATTTTAAAGAATATCGGAAGCCTTGGAACAATTTCACAGGACATATAAGGTTTTTGGGACATTCTAGAAGATTCTAAGGGATTTTCTTTAAGGGACGTTTTTAAGGAATTTTGACACGTTTTAAATTACTTTCTAGGTGAATTCAACAAAGGTGATACGCTAATTTCAAGATTCATGCATTTACTTTTTTATGGCTCGGTACAAATTTGTATAAATATTTAAAAAGTAGGAGCTTGTGAACCAAAAATTGAAGAAGAAAAAGACGAAAATCATTTCACTACAGATATAATGATTAAAAAATCATAGCTCTTCTAATTTAATGAAATGGTAATATGTCCCCAGAAATTGTCATTTGCCTTTTGTATTTTAAAGTCTCTTTTTAATTTCGATGTTTAATATTAAAAAATTATTCATATAGAAAATTACCCCGAATGGGAAACGGCTTAATGGTGTAATGTGCTTCAAACCTCAATATTAAAATAATATTGAATTTGAAAATAATTGAACAACAACAACAAAAACAAGAATTAAAAAATTACTACTTCCTCAATTAGGATGAGAATGTACAAAATTAATAAACATTTTTCCGCCTGTATCTGTAATTTATATTTTTATTTTTTTCACATCGAGCATGTGAATTAATAATATCGCATTCGTTAAAATTAAGCGTCATAAATTAAATATGAAATTTTTTCTATACAACCTATAAATATGGTCTGGATCAAGGTATATTTTTTTCTTATAGTACGTCAGAAATAAAAATGACGATCCAAAAATACGATCTAGACCAAAGTTCAATCTTTTCTTATAATACGTCAGAAATGGAAATCGCGATTCAAAATTATAATTCAGGATTTGGAAAAAATTGCAAAATTACACTACCGGCGAAAATTATTGACATGCTTATTTTCTTATCTGTTTCTAAAATGTATTTCTAAAATGTAAATTTCCGAGCAGAGCATAGAAAAAACCGTCAAATTTCGATGTTTTCTAAAAATTGAAATAATTTTCAAATTAATTAAGATTTTTTCAAGTATTTTTGCCAATTTTAAATTCAAGTCTCCATTGTATTGTGATACATTATTAAGTTGTTTTTCGAATTTTTCCTTCGGATCACACTTAGTACAAGAAAGTTGCCAAATTCCAAATAAGGACTACTCACCACATCATTTAAAACAATTCAGAGCAATCATATTCTCATAAATTTTACAAAAATTTATCAAAAACATAGTAAATGATCTATTTATTTTCTTTTGTAAGTATTTACGCTTTTAAAAAATTTTTCCGACTTTTTTACACTTGATTTGACACTGGTTAGATTCAAGGAAAGAAATTGTAAAAATATCTTAATAATTTAGAAATACAGTTTATAC
>JAWWLR010000054.1:38197051-38207055 GCA_035041075.1 Acraspis erinacei
TTTAAAATTAACTTAATAGCGAAATATTATTCTCAACATTCATAGAATATTTTATTAATCACAAAAAATACTATCTTATCATGATTATCGAGTGGAATTTATTCTTTGAATATTTCATAAGTAGTTACTGAAACTCCATTCCCGAAAAGTTAATGATAAGTACTTGTTTCTCCCATTTTTCAGAAAACTAAGCTTTTCCTCTTTAATATTCCACCCTGTAGACTGAACAAATTTTGGAATGCATTTCTAGACCGTCCTAATTCGAGCCCTGAATTATGAAGATATATAAAATATTTAGTTTTTATGTTAAAATACTCACCCTTAAAATAACGTAATCTACCCATGGTATACTACTAAGGATGATTCCAATTGTGAGAGCCAGTATTCCAAAAAGAATCGCTGCTAGCCTACCTGAAAATAGAAAAGAATAAATTACGAACGAACCTTGATTAAACAATTAAAATTTTATGACCCGAAGCTTTTTCAAAAATGTTTTCACGATTTCTAAGATTGAAAAAAGGCTGTCAATCATCAATTTTTTAAAAGAGAAGGTTGCTGTACTAGCCTAAGGCTTAGTTTTAATTGTTGATGTTCGCCATTAGAAAAGTTATTACTCTAGCGAACATGTATACAAAAAATTTCTTTCATAAATCAGGCTTATCCACTAAATCTAGGTCAGAGGATTATTCAGCAATGTCAACTCTAATGGCAGAAATCGTCATTGCATTCTCGTGTTGATACTATAATCACTTAAGGAAAGTCGGATTAGAAAACGTAATTAGAAAACGTAACAGATACACACAATTCTCTTACGATTATCCAGTAATAATGATTACACGTACTTAAAGTCATGTGATCAAAGTCGGTTATTCTAAACCGAGGGACAAAAAACAGCATAGTTGCTTACTTTTTACGATTAGTTAAGTTGATCGTCACATACCTCTTACAAAATAACAAAAGTCTAATTACAAAAATAAAGATGTTGAGAAATTAATAAATTGTTTATATAAAATTATTTCGAGTATAAATGAGGGCTAAACTAACAAAATATGTTAAATCCATTTATTTTAATTTTCCAATAAATAGACAATTGTTGTATCTTAAAGACCAGCAGATATAAAAAAATATGAACATAGATTCTCTCATGTGGAAGCATCTGCATGAATTTCTAATCACAAAAAATACTTTATTTATTCTCGTTGTTACTTGCAAAATTGAAATGATTTTATACAGGTTTGTTTCAGTACAATGGATTAATTAACTTTTGATTACATGTGGATATCATTGACGGGCAAGATTAAATATTGATCAAAATCATATAGGAAACTGAAATTCTGATGGATTGGAAATCTTTATTTTTATGATATGAGAAATTTACGAAAATTATCAGATTTCTTGATAATCGGGAATTTCAGATTTTTTTATGTTTTGAAATTGCAATGTACAATTTAATAAATTTAGGTTATTTTTCAGTCTATTTGAGAATTTTATGTCTATAAGTGATAAGAATTAGCTGCCTTGCGTTTTTCTTTCAATTTATTTTCCGTGAAAAAATGTTATATTTCTGAAATCCTGAAAAATGTCCTTTAAAGATGGTTTCATATATTTATTTTGTAACCACTTTTCGAGATTTTTCAAAGATATCGAAATGCTTAAAAACAATTGAATTTTTAAGGGAGAGATGCATATTGCAATAACTCCTGAAAATGAAAATTCATCTTTTATCTGATTTTTCGTGTCGCCGCTGGACCTTTAAACCAGGAAATGACGGTGAACTAACCAGGAACTTTACATATTTTCAGAAAATTAATTATTAACTTTTTCAATTATGAAACAATTAATAATTCATAATTCGTAAAAATAAATATGTAATTTCAAAAGCCATAGTATTTAAACAAATGCAAACATCAAATTGAAACTTTTTGAACTATTTTCAGTTTCCTAATATTTTAAAATTAATATATTCATAATTAAACGATTTTATTAAGTATTAAATCCCATTCAAATATTGTTTTAGTCTCAAATATTCCATTCTTAACCCATTCAATCTGAAATTTTTTGCATTAATAAAAAGAATAAGGTTTTATTATTTAGAAATATAACTTTCGAAAGATTTAAAACCAAATGTAGATCTTTTAAGATTTCAAAATAATATTTTCAAAATTTTTAAAGATTTTGAAAGGTTTCAAGATAATAAGTTTCTTCAAGATGCCTGCGAAAATGTAAAATTATTTTTTATTTTTAAAAGAAATTATTTTAAGAGAATATTAAAAAAGGTTTAAATAAAAAATCAAATTTTGATGTAATAATAACAATTGAATAATGATCAATTTGTATTATCTTCTCATTTTAAAAGTGTTCAGTTTAACATAATTCAATTCTTTAATTTTTAATTTTTCTCACCTAAAATTGCTTCAAATTATATAATTTAGAAAATTGTCGAAGTAATTGGTTCATTCTGAAATTTAGAGAATTGAAAATGATAGTATTCATGCATATTTTTTAACCAAAAAAAAGCTTTGAACAAGTTAAAAATTAAAAATATTGTAATAATAGTTGCATTATTATTATAAAAGCTATTATTAAACCATTATTTTGAAAGCTTTTATTTTATACGTATAATTTCCAAGCGGTTAAAAAAAAATGAATTATAAAAGATTTTTTTTTTAATTCGCTGTTTTGTTTAAAACTCTTATTTTTGGGTGAAAAATTCAACTATTATAGAAAAAATGGATTGTTTTGGTAGAAAGTCTTATTATATTGTTGGAAGTTGTTTTTTTGTTGTTGTAGAAACATTAAAATATTCCATTTTTAATTAAAATTTATTTTTTTGAGTTGAAAATTATATTACTTACTTAAAAGTTGAACTACTTTGTTCAAATTTCAGTTTTCTGGTCGAAAATGTTTCGTTTGAAAAGTTAACTCTTTTCTTGAAATATCATCTTTTTGGTTGAAAACTTAACTATTTTGTTGAAAAATCTAATGTTTGTTTGTAGAATTAATATATTTTGTTAAGAATTCGTCTCCTTTTCTAGAAAAATAAACATTTTTCGTTAATAACTCTTTTATTAAAAATTAATCTACCTCTTCATCAATTTTGTCAGTGTCATTTTTTGGTTGAAGATTCTTCATTTTAGTTGTTAATTTATTTCTTTTGTGGGAAGTTTGACTGTTTTGTTAAGAAATAATTTCAGTGAGAAACCTTACTGTTTAAAATCAGTGACCCATTTCATTCAAATCAGTGAGATTGCATTGAGAATCAATAAAAATTCTTACTGTTTCGATACAATGACCCATTTCTGACTGATTCAAATTGATAGTCGGTCAAAAATTTAAATGCTCTATTTTTGGTGAAAAAAATTAATTTTTTTTACTTAAGAGTTCGACGGCTTGGTTAAAAAATTATCTATTTTGATGAGAATTCGTCTTTTTCGTTGAAAAATGGACAATTTTGTTAGCAATATCATTATTTGTGATCTAGAGTAATCCTATTCAAAATATTGTAATTTGAAGTAATCCAGTGTAATCCGGTATAATCCGTCATAATCAACCTCCTCTGAACCACATTTTTACGAATCCCCCCCCCCCACTTGAAACACCGTGGTTTTGTTCGCTTCCTCCTCCAGCGTTGCCATGTAATTGAACAATAAATAATTGAAAAAACTCGATAATTAAAATTACTCTGAACTACTTTCGACCATAGATTAATGTATTTTCTAGAAAAAAAGTAAGACAACTGACAGGAAAAAGAGTGGAATTTCCTTTGTGGGTAAAAACGATTGGATGCAAGTGAACTGCTTCAATAGTTTGGTAGGATGTTGGTATGGATGGTGTGAATTTCTATACCTTCTTTTGGTACCTAAAAGAAGCTTCTACGCTTCCAAGGACTACAAAAAATTGTTAAGCTTTGAGTGCAGCAAGTATAACCGTTAATGTTTTTTTATCGATAAGTTAGTTACAGTTGCTCTACTAAACCTCGAGAGCATTACACTGCAACCTATAAGTCTTTCTTTCAACTGTACATTCCAAACTGCAAAATAGGATTTTCCAAAAAATTTTCTTTTAAAATTTCATGCATATCGCACCCAAATTTTTTCAAATCCACAAAAAACAAATACTTAAAAAAAATGTTTGAAATTTTATTCAGAACCGCCAATATCAGGTGATATCAATCTACTTGAAACTCAACATAAGCTATAGAATACAACTGAAGAATTACTTTTTGAATATCATTGTACAGTCAACTTCAGGTTTCTGATTGGGCAAATTAGAGACACGGAGATTATTGTAATAAAATGTTTGGATGAACGTTCTTTTGAAGGACGAGAAGGTTTAAGGTTGATTTATCAATTAATTGTTTGTGTGTAACAAAAACGTGAAATCAAAAAATTTTCTCAACGCCTTTGGTTAAGATGTTACTTTCGATTAAGCAATATCTGAAATATGCATAGAACTTTGTTTTTTTAAGTATAAAACCACCTTTAAAACGAGCCCTTAGCGAATATCATATGACAAATAGTTCACGAAATATAAATTTGTAAATTGACATTGTGCGTTTTTTCAGTGAAGACAAAGCGATAATGAATTTTAATTATTGGAAAAATAATTGCGATCAGGCTCTTGATATTAGGTTCTGAAATTGTATAGTTCAAAGTATTGAATTTTTTTCCATTTTAGATTCTAAAAATAACAGAGGGGTGAGGAGAACTTTTTTTACATTCTTATTTTGTAAAAAAAATCTGCTGATTTCAATTATTCTGAAATATCTAACAGATTATGCATCTTCAGGAAAAAGCAAATTTAAAATATAAAAACAATTTTCCACATTGTTTAGGAAAAATTTCTACACACAATAATTTTCGTTTTGTACTTATAGCTATCAGAAAAAATATGTAAAATTCTTTATAAGATTTTGTTAAATAATATATTTTGGTTCCAATATATTTCATGAAGAATCTAAAAAAATGACAATTAAAATCCACCTTGCTGAATGATTGCATACAATTTTTTCAGAATTTTCTGGCAGCTGTAAGTATGGAACGAACATTATTATTACACCATTAAGCCGTTTCCCTTTCGGCATTATTTATAATAATTTTTCAAGTTTTTTAAAACTTTGAACCATCCAATTCGAGAATCCAATAGTAAAAACTCGATCGTGATATTCTTGCAAGTATAAATAAATTTATACTCTAAAACAAAGTTTACACTTTTACTTATCTCTTGATCAAAAATAACTATTCAAGCAAACGTGTTCCGAAAATTTTGCGAATTCACGTTTTTTATTAATAACAAATAAATAATTGAGAAATCAACCTCAACATTTTCAGGGCTTCAAATGCGAGTCAATCCAAATATTTTAAGACACAGATCTCCGCATGTCCATATTGTTCAAGCGAATTACTTTCTTTCGGCTAATTTGACTCTACTTATTATCCCCATAAATCTGCTTTATAGAGTTAAAAAAACCCATGGTTAAAAAATGTGCTTTTACGAGTTTTTGGCAAATATTATGATTTCTTTGCAGTTTTTGAAAGGCAAATTGTTTCTAATACATGAAATACTACTTTCTACTAATGATTAGATGAGTACATAAATAGTTTCATCGATTTATTATTATTTATAGCAATTTTCTTTCAGAATAATGTTAGAACGTCACGGTTTTTTTCAAACTTTTCAACTTATTTCAAACTTTTCAGTTAGATTGATGCAATCATCAATTATTGATTAGTTGTAGTTTTTGTTATTTATAATAAAATAATATTAGAATAATGCTATTAAGTTGCAGTTTTTTCTAAAAATGGTCACGATTGATCCAATTTTCAATTATAGCACGGTAATAGTTCATTCAAGTTAACAAAAATAATTTTTTAAATAATTTATTCTTATTTTTAATAATATTCTCCTACAATAATGCTTGAAGGTTGTGTTTTTTTCTAAAATCTTCCATTTTTCTTTAACTTTTAGCTAGGAATAAATATGAAATACTAATTCAAGGCAACTTAACATTTAATGCAATTCATATAGAAAATTTAAAGAATATTATAAATTTCTTTCTTAATTTATAAACATATTTTTAAAACAAAAAATGGAAAAGATTGTTCAAAAATAATTTTTTCTATTGATTATTTATTATTTGTGCATAACTAAAAATCCTAAGGAATGTAAAAAATTTCAGAGAAAAAACGCAACTTTCTATAGTAATTATCTAATAGAAAAGGCTTATAAATAAAAATAATAAAATAAAAAGTTAAATATTTCAGAAATGTGGCAACTTTCTGCAATTATTTTGAAGATAATATTATTTACATTAATAAGAAATTGTGCAAACAGGTATGTTTGTCAACTTGAATTAATCATTACCTTACTCTAAGTGAAAAGTTAAGAAAAATTGAGAAATTTAAGAAAAACCGCAGATTTCTAACATTGTTCTAAGAGAATATTATAATAAATAATGATGAATTTTGTGAACAATAATTTCTGTTAAATTTAATTGATTATTTCCTCAATCTAACATGAATGTTGAAAAAATCGAAAAAACCGCAGCCAGACTACTCCATTCTAAGAGAAAATAGCTCAAAAGAATAAGAAGTTGTTAAACTAATTTATAGAAACATCTAATCATTATTAAAAAGTAGTATTTTATGTTTGAGAAATAATTTTTATATAAAAACCTGCAAAAAAACTCATAATTGGATCCAGAAACTTGAGAAACCCAATTTTTCACTTATGGGGTTTCTTTGGAACCCTATAAAACAGACTTACGGGGGAGATATTTAAAAAGTAATTATTCATTCGTAATCTATGGAGGATTGTGAAGAAAATTGTTGAATTTTAACTAAATTCACGTCATATGGACGATATGAATCAAATTTACAAAACGTTTTTTTTTCTTTTGGAAAATGCGCATTAAACCTTATGAAGCTGACGTAACCTATAAATGACCATGAACAATCATTTTTCAACGTGTATAAGTCAAATATTTTTATGCAAATTTCCAAAAAAGGACAGGTTGTCCAAAAGTACAAAAATAAAAAAATAACATTAAAGTCAGTCTTTTGGAGGCCTAATCGAGTACTGGTAAGACCGTCAGGACCAGAAAATTGCCTGTCCCATTAAAATATTCTCGATACATTTCCAAAAAGAGCCATAGTTCTTCAAAGTATCAAAAATAAAAAATAAACTCTAAATTTTTTTTTTTATAATACTCCAATCAGTCTTTTCGGACCCTGATCGGGAACTGGCTAGCTTTTTCAGGGCCCAAAATTGTTCTAGGTGTTGAATCCAAATAGTTTTTGCACATTTCTAAAAATGCGTAATAATACTTTTTTCCAAGAGATAAAAAATGAAATTAAAACAATCGATATTTTATCGCTGTGTGCATTAACATAAACATTAAACAAACAGAAAAATAAAAAATTGTCTTTCGCCAATATCTGAAGAATTTAATCCTCAATAAAAAATATCTAAAATTACTGCAGAACTACGTTCTAAACATCATTTTGAAACTCGTTTTCTGATTTCATCCAACTTACACTATGGCGCCGTGCAAAAGCGGTTTTCGCCAAAACTCTATGTGGCCTCTGGCGAATATTTCAAAGTCGATTTTATCGAAAATGGTGAAAAAGGGTACGTTATTTATTTGGAAAATTAATACTCACATCATGAGCTTTCATCACAAAAATTATAAATCGAAACGAAAAATTCACAATTCAATAAAAATGTTCAATTAAATACAGATTGAAATGCATCAGCTCATCGACCTGAACGACTAAACCATAACACGTTAATAAATGCAACGGTGCGTGCAAGAAATCGCTTCTTTTTTACTATCTGAGGAACAAGAAAATGCATGCAAATTTGAATTGTCTAAATCGAAAGTCCAACTATAATTTTCTTTTCAACGTCAGTTTCCTCTTGAACGCTTCCGATTTCAATAGATTCTCTTTTCAATAGATTCTGTTCTCAGCTGTCACTCAATACATATCGGAAGTCTTTTTAATATATTGCGAATTAGTGAGACTGTTTACAAGTATTGAATTTCTTATCCACAACCGCATGTCAATGGCAATGATAATTAAAGCGCACGACGGCCTTGAGAAGAGCGAAGGACGTGTTCTGAGGGCACTTTCATGCACTAGAGTGCAGTCTTGATGCCGGCAATCGATTACAAAACGAACAGTTTTATTGGTTCGATAGAAGTAAGAGTCATTGAGATGCACTGTTACTCGAGAAAGTCGGTGCATTTGATCAAAGGAGAATCTAGGACGGATGCAGATCCTTTGCCCTCTTTTCAATCTCATTGAAACCACTTAATTTTTATCCGGAAGACAAGTTTCCCATTAAATTTTCATCTTCTTCAGAAAAGTTTTAAAAAGATTCTCGTGGCATTTTTCTATCTTAATACATAACAATTTTTTTTTAATTTGGACCTTTCACAGTGGGTCCACATGCTCTTTTAGAAGGAAAAAAGTCGAATATTTTAAATACATTAAGGAATCAATTTTCTATATAGCTTTACTCTAGAAATATCTGAAAAGCTGTATAAGGTATTTTTATTCATTTTCAATCTCAAAGCGTTTAAACTTTCTACATTATGGAAACATTTGTTTTAAACCTGTGTTTAAAAAAAATGTTTTGACTATCTCAGAAGATAAAAATTAAATTTTTTAAAATTAATTTATGAACATACATACATAATATGATATGCCCATGGTATTATTGAATATTTATAGTAAATTCTTCATCAAACTATATTAATTCAAAATTTATTACACAAGAAACATTTTTTTTTATCTAAAAAAATGCCCTACACGTCCCTGGTTTGCCCATGCGATAAAAATATTATTGAATATTTTCTAAAGACAGGACATGTTAAAAAAAGTGATAATCCGAAATTGATAGCGTTTGACGAAATGTCAAAATTTCACTTTGACCAGACATATTTATATTTATATTCACAATGACATATTAGAAGATGAGAATGATGAACTTTCAACCAACTTCGATTTTGTGTTTTAGAATAATTTCTTTAAACCTTTAAAGAAACCTAAATGCACAGTTTCATTAAATTAATTCAAAAATATCTGCTTTTAACGGCCATATTGGATCTGACGTGTTAAATTTTGTAATTTTGACGTCAGAGTCTTAATCAGAAACCTCGAAAACCCGTAGATACGTTTTATACCATTTGAACGAAAATTTCAAATTTTAAATCGCCATAGTCGATCCGCCATTTTGAATTTTGTAATATTTTGATGTCAGACTCGTAATTTGGAACCCCGAAATCCTCCGAGTAAAAAGTTGTACTAAATTAAAAAACTATATAAGCATCAACCGATTTATTGAATTTTTTAATTCTCAAGTCAGACTAGCACTCCTGAACCTCAGAAATCTCTGAGTAGGAAGTCTTAAATATTTAAACCAAAATTGATAATTGTCAACCGCTATACTTGATCCGCTATTTTGAATTTTGTAATTTTGACGTCAGATTGGTAATCAAGAACCTTGAGGACCCCCAGGTACAAATTCTGTTTATTTTTATACATTGAAGACTTATGCAGACCGATTTTTTCATTTTTGTTTATTAAAACTGTTATGTTAAAGCAAATAATTAAAACTTCGATTTTTACTTTTTTTCGTTTTTATCTTTGTGGCTATTTTTTTTTATACTCAGAATCGTTTAACTTAACACGCAGGGCAGTGGAAAGCAAAACAATGTATTTCTGCAAAGTTGATTGTTATAAACAAATTGAACTATTAAATACCTAATCCTATCGTCAAAATGATACTCGATAATAAAAATTTGTCATCCGATATTTTGTTTCAATTTTACAAATAATTATATAAACAAATGCCTACTATAGACACTTAGAGGCAGCAAATCGTTTTTCTCTTAGGTTTACACACATTTATTTGTCAGTATTTGTCACACTGAAAGTTTCAGAATAAATCTGCATCTTAATCATTATTTTTATATGTGTAAATCTTACAGGAATTCTCAA
>JAWWLR010000054.1:38287999-38299877 GCA_035041075.1 Acraspis erinacei
TAGATCGCAGTATTTATATACGTCTTCATATTCTGAATTTTCTACCTAATTAAGTATAGTTTAAGATTCATTCTCTCAAAGCTCTGTAGGCTTTGAGGTACACATTCTCATCGTGACGCTCGCGCTACGCGCTCAATTTTTGACGGACATTTGTAAACGTATATTTTCTGAACCACCTTAAAATAAATAAAAAACTAGAATACTTTTTTTATACATTTTCCTCTATCTCACGTTGTTATGCTGGTAATAATATTTTGGTTTTCATATTATTCTTTATGGTTAAAGCAAAATATCCTACGATATCCTTTCGATTTTCTGCATATTACTTACGATAAATAAAAAAAAATTACGAGTCATATTGGAAAATGGTTAAGACATTTTGTAGAATTTTTCTAAAGCCATAATTTCTCTTTGAGACTTTTTCATAGTTTTCGTCATTTGGTTCAGAATTTGAATGTGTGGTGTCAAATTTAAGGTAATTCTAATACTTTCTCAATCATAAATGATGAGAATATAATAAATTATTACAAACTTGAATCTGTTTTTTGGGTAATTAACTTTTCCATCAATTTGTTTTCGTACCTTTTGTCGTTTTTCCACAAATTTTTATTTTTCATATCATTTTTATGATTAAAACCAAAACTACGTGTCCTATCAAAAAGCGATTCATAACTAATTTGCAGCTCTTTTTCGGATAAACAATTTTGGTCAATTATTTTTTTTCGTAACTTGTGTCGTATTTCCACAATTTTCTTTATATTTTTTTATTTTGAATGCTATTTTTTACGAATATGACAAAAATTACGCGTGCTATCAAGAAGTTATTATTAACTAATTTATTGATCTTCTTTGGGATCACGATTTTTCTAATACATCTTTTTTTATATCCTGCATAGTTTGACCACAAAGCAGAATTTTTGAGTTTTCATGATTTTTGGTGCAATCGAAATTTCAATTTTCAATTTAAAAAAAATTTTATGATAATCGGGTAGGGGTTTTAATAAAAAATGTTTTTCTTCTCGACTTTTTTCATATCGTGCGTTGTTTGGTTTAAAATTTTTATCTTCGAATAATTAAAATTTTTTTTAAATTCTATAACTCTGAGAATATTCTTTTTTTTTTAAAAGCCATTAGGATAAATTGTTCATCTTTTTTAATACTATAAATATTCGTCCATAAAATTTTCAAATTCAGAAAAAAGTGGTCTTAAAAAATTTCAAAATGCGCTCACATTTTGAATTTTTATCCAAAATGGTTGGTTAACGAACTAGTTCTTTTCTTTTAGAACCAAAAACATTTTGCAGAAGATCTATTTGATCCCTTCATTTTTTGGAGAGTTTTCGTGCTTACGGACGGACGGACGGACAGACAGACAAACAGACGCCATCGTAAAAACTTGATTTTCGGATTCAGAGGGTTTCGAAACGTGGAGATCCATTAAAAAACTGCGTCAAATTTCGGACTAATACTTTCTCATTCATAAATGATGAGAATGTAAAAGTCACCTTTTGATCAAAATTGCCCGACAATTAAATTTTCAAAACATTTTGATTTTTTTAACTTTATTTACCAACAAATGAATTTTTAAAAATTAATTTTTGAAGTGTTTTCGAACGATTTTGAAATTCAATGAAATGGGTGTCAAATCATTATAATACCTATGCAGATACAATTTATATGTGTTGTAGTAGGAAAACAATTTTTTTATCTCATAAACAAATTAATGAGCAAAAGTAATTTTTTCATGATTACACAGTTTCATCATATCTGAATGACTAGGCTCATTTCTTTCGTAGAATAAACTGAATTATGTTTTCAGTGGCTGCCTCTTGTCATATTTAGTGATTCAGCAAAAATTTTTATTTATTTAAACAATTATTGTAAGCAAATGTCCATGTTTACCATTCTTCCATGAATGGGCCCAATTGTTTTTACGGAATCGACTAAAAGTTTCTTGCCAGTGACTTATTGCGGTCATATTTTTTGGATTGATAATAACTGTTCATAATTTCAACAATATTTAGAAGCAAATGTACCATTTCAATTTTTCTATGAATAGTTTAATCTTGAGTGTAAACGAGCCACGTGACTTTTGTTTAAACAAAATTTGTCCTATTTTATTGTACTGTACTGTACAGTAAATTTCATTAACAAATTCTGAAAATTGGCCTAATTATGGCGGTTCGAAGTAAAAAAAAGACAAAAAAGTTTTTAAATAGAGAGCGAGATTTTGAGTCTCCCTTAATACCTAAAATTAGTTTACCTTAAGTTCAGCAAAACATTCTGGATTTAAGCAAAGTTGGGCTGAATTTAAGACCTAATTTTTGCAGAAATTATACCCCTTTAAGTAATCTGTACATTTGTTAACATTTTTGTCAATTTTTAATGATTTATTCCAAATCCATCAAACTAATTATTAGCTTTTGTCTAGAAATCTAAATATGTAAAAATTTCAGACTTTTGATTTAATTTGAGTTTCATTATGGATATCCAATCTCTGTACGAAACTTGCAAATAAAAGACCATTATTTGTCAAAATTTGATTAATTTTAATTTTACAATTCTAATTGAAATATTTTCTTAAGGCAATTTTACACTTATAATTCCAACGATGTGCTATCGTAAACAATTTTTCAACCAAAAACTGTTAGCATAATTTCTGAAATGTTTTAAACAGTCTTTTCGATGGACTTTACTTCGCAAATATTTAAGAATTCAAATAGTTCGAAAATTCCAGTATGAGAATTTGAATATATCGAAAAAAGATTCTTTCATATGTTAAAAAAAAATATTTTTCAATGCAATATAAGTTTATTTGCATTCAGAATTAGTTCTTCCTGAATCATTGAAAAACGCTGCCTCTCAAACGTACGTTCAATTTGGTGTAATTTTGAGTTGCAAAATTTTTGAGGCACAGAAAAAAATGAAGCAACAATGAAAATTTACATTGTTTAAAATAAGATGCAACTAATTTCACAAGAATTTTTTTCTGTTTATCTGCAAAATGATCACATTTAAATTTCTGTTTCGAAATTATTATTACTAAACGAACATGGTTTTAAATGCTTTTGAAACTATTTTAAACCATTTTTAACGTGGATTTTACATTTTAGAAACTTTAAAAAATATCATGTTTAAAGTTCAGAAACATTTTTAAACCTCTTTTAACTCACCGGTGAAAAATTTGAACATTCGAAAAAGTATTACAATTTCAAATCCTTAAGCCAATTCAAAATTTTAATTTTAATGCAAAAAATATTAAAAGCCATACAAAATTGTTTGAACATGATAATATGTCAAAACTATTTCAACCTGAGTTAAAATATATTTATAGATTACATATATACGACCATATAGGATTGGCTATATAAATATTATGTAATTGTCTAGCATGCCTCACGATTACGGCAAAATTCAACCTTATGTAATATTTGTTGAATACAATTATTTATGTACAAATTAAATCTCGTAAATATCCAAGTTTCTTTTGAATATTTTAAATGCAATTTCTTAATACACTAAAACTAAAGAAATTCCATTTCAGTAAGGCGAAGACATCCTGTGCCCAATGATCCCAAATTGAAAAAATTTCGTAATTCCCTAAAAGTATATTTTGTTAACGACTCGAAGCTATTAACCTGGCATTAACTGAAAAAGCAATAAAGTTTTTCTCATTTCCTTAAAGTCACTTTATCGATGAAAGTAGGTAGTTTTCTTTAAAGCTGCTTCTGAGACTCAGAATCCAGTCATTAGAAACGACGAAGAAAATGTTCTAAATACCTTTCAACTTCTATTATTACAATTGTAGGTCAATGGTTCAAAAATACAGCTGAATATCTATTAATCTAAATTTTCGATAATTCACCATAAATGTATTTTTACGTATATTTTTAGACATGATATTCTAATTTAGACAGTGTTTGGGAAACCAGTTTCTGTATTTAAAACGAATCAGTGAAAGTGAATAAAATAAAGATTGAATTAATTTTCTATTCAATTAAAGACACATTTGTATTATTTCGTTTTTTTAACATTCTGTGGGTTTTCTACTCTCATTTTTTAATAATTTGACATTTTAATTATTTACAATTATTAATTAATTACTGTAAAAACTGTTTCCAATAGGAGTCCGTAAAATGGACAACAATGAAAAGCAGAGAAACCGCAAAATCATAAAAGTGTCATCTCCATTGTATATGGTGTACGAACTCTCTTTCGTTGTAGGCAAAACTCGTTTGTCTTGTTACTGCCGTTACACGCACTCAATGTCTTTTTTCGAAAGTGGACGAAGCGATAAGATTTCTATATATCACAAGTCTGTGACAGCAGATGCATGCATATCAAAAATATTCTAAATTTTTCATAATCGAAATTTTTAAAAATAATAAATGACTCAATGTTCCGTTTTCAATTGAACTCACGTTCTAAATAATATTACTTCATAACAGAACTCCCTTCTGTCAATACACGGAAAAAATGACATAAATTGATAAATTTTTAAATAAAAAAAAACAACCAAGATCTCTGCAGAATTACTAACTTTTTTTAAACGGGAAATTAAAGGGAATTCATGAAAATCGTTCTGCAATTGATTAATTTATAAGTAAATAACAATCCTTCTGTTAAAAAGTTATTTTTCGAAAAAGGCAAAAATGGTAAGATTTCTATATATTAAAAAAACTGCTACAACAGAATCATTCCTATCAATAAAAATTATCCTACGCTACTAGTCGAACTCACGTTCGAGATACTATTTCTTCTTATCAGATCACGCTTCAGTAAATCATCATCTACCATGCCAAAATTTCATCAAATTAAAATCTCTGCCGAATTACTATAGTTTTTGAACTGGAAATTACAGAAAGTGCATGAAAATCGTATTGCAATTTAATATTAAATAAATAAATAATAATAATCATTTCCTTAAGAACTTTCTGACAAGACTTCCCATACATTGTTTTCGAAAACCTGATTCGTAGCGAAACTTCGTGGATATGACTTTAAGTCGCGGTTTTCAATTCGTTTCAGTAGATTTTTGAAAATAGAAAAAAAAGAAATTTAAAAGAAAAATGTAACGCTCCAAGAAAATAAAAAGTTTTTCTGAAGATTCTAACACGATTTAAAACATTTAAATTTTGAAACAGAATGTAGAAAATTTTGAAGACAAATTTTACAAAAAAATTCGTGTATTCAGAAGAAAAAACTTTTCTGAACTTCCTAGAAAAATTTAAAATCATAAAAAAAATGTTGTAAGATTCCTCGGGAAATGTAGAAGGATTATTTATATTGGAAAATTAATTTATAGGGAATATTTGAAAAGATTTGTACAAAAAAGCTGAAGTATTTTAAAGCAAGTTCTATAAATTGGCAAGATTTTTCAAAAATTCGAATAATTTTAAAAGGCATTTGGAAGTATTGAAAATATTTCAAATTTGAATAGATTTCGAAAAGTTAAAAAAGACATATTTTTGAAGATTTCAAAATAAAATTTTGAGGCTTTTTAAGAATTTTCAAAGATTTTAAATTAATACACCAATTTTTTAAAAGATTCTTATGGATATTTTAAATAATTTTTATTTAAAAAATTAATTTTAAGAGTATTTAAGAGGACTTCCAAAATTGCAAAGATTTTACAAATTTTCAGACAATCTGGAAGATTCTAAGACAATTTTTCAAAATATTGCAGAATCTGTCTAATTTTAAGAAAATTGCCAATCGTTTCAAACGAAATTTAAAACTGCAGAAAAAATTTCAAAAAATGTTGAATCATTATTTTTTTTAAAGTTAAAAAGGTTTCAAAACATTTCAAAATATTTCAAAATTTTTGTAAAAATGGAAGTTCTGAAAAATCTCGAATATTAACATTCTTGATACTATAAATTCCACAAAAAATATACGAAATAGGAAATTCCGAGAATTATACAATTTTCGACAATTTAAAATATCTAGACTGGAAAATTCCGGATAAATAACATTGCAGAGAGTTTATAATATTACGAAATTTTAAGCTTTTTCAATATAAACAACTGAAAACTTATGTAAAATATGGATAAATAACAAAATAAAAAATATTTTCAATCAATAAACGTACTTTATTTTATTTATTTTTTACAATGTCAGATATTTCATCATGTCGGAAGAAAATGAGAAAATTTAATTACAGTTTTTTAATTTTTAAAGATTATTCAATATTTAAGAATAATTCAAATCAATTTAAAACATATTTAGGAATTTTTTTCAGAGATTAAAAATATTTAAAAAAATTACGACTTGTGAAAATGATAAAATATTTGTTAATGTCTTGTAAACTTCTGTGTGTCATAAATATCTTTCAGGTTGATTCGATTTGTTCCTAAAAGTTGATAAAATACTGAAAAACTAATTTTTCTTTTTAAATGTTCTAAATTCTTTTTTGTCATTTCTGAAATCTTCTGTTCCAAAATTTCGGTGCAAACAGCCCCTTTTGCAGCTTTCCTTATTCATACCGAAAAAGCCTGCTATTTGTACGAAAATTTCCACAGTACTTTCCTAAAATCTAATTTAAGCTCGAACTTAAGTGTTCAAAAACTTTAAAAAATAAATGGTCATTCGAAGTTTTTATTTCTTGAATTAAAAGTTATTCTTAGCCTCGAATGGAAAAACCGAACCCGCGCGTAGCGCGCGATTGACGATGCCACTAAATGATAAATAAATCTTGTAATTAGATGTATAAAGTTCGGGTCAAGCGAAAATGGGTCAACGATAATTGGCTGACATAATATCTACCACGGACCATGGAAAGGTTCGCTGATCGCAAATTTTATTCATTTGACTTACATAATATCGCTGAACACTTTTTGCGAGCTGAGCAACTGGGTTCATTGCATTCATTAACTGTCGAGAAAAATCCAATTCATCTTTATATAATCAAGAACGGCATCAAAGAAGAGGACGTTGACGGTGAGTTTCTCAAACACGAAGGTGCTGCACACACGTCTTGAAAGCCGCACACATTTACACACTTGTGGGCAAAAACACCTTTCAGCCAATAATTGGGGCACTGTTATTTCTTCGCTAAATAATTAGCGTATCCCTTTAAATTCGAATCGCCCGCAACTTCTACCCACTGCACACGTGATGACGAACACTTTTAAACAGACGCTGCACTAGCCAAACGAAAAAAAAATTCGTATATTATTTTTGTAAAAATTGTATAAAGAAATAAAGAAAAATTAGTCGAAATTGAAGTGGCCTTTATTTTGATAGAAAGACGGGCACGACCGGTGTATGGACTTAACGAGAAGTTCGTGAACGAAGTGATTTCGACGCATGGAAGAAAAGTGCACGCTTCCGTGGTGGCTCATCCTTTTGCTCGGTTGCGTGCTGCCGGTTGCTTTACTTGAGAATCAACTTTACGCACTGACTTGAGTAATTTGCGGAATTCGTTTCTAGCTCATCACTGTCGTTAGTAAAGTTTGATTTGTTCCCGACCGCGAAACACGCACACACTTTCCATAGACGACTGCACATCGGGGTTTATGTGATTTTGCCAAAAGGAAAAAAATGATAAAAAATTCGAAAAAATGAAATTTTGAGGAGAGACCTAGTGCAAAATGGTCTTTTTTCTCTCGTAACTTGAAGCGTACGCGGTTACGCGATCTTGTCCGATCGTACGGTCATGCAAGAAACGAAGAGATAGGGAATTGGAAGTGCAGTGGACCACAGAGCGGCAGCGGGCAATCACCACCGTGGATACTCACCAGCGCCCGAGTGGTAGGGAATGGTAAAGTGGGCTCAACGGGAGATTGTATACTATCTATATGTAAGATAGTCAGGTGTATTCGGGGATAGCATTTCGCAAAATGAGGGGCCACTGGCCACGGTCGATTTGCCGAATTTTCAAACAAAAGAGATTTTCTACCAAATCGGTGAACTTTTAGGCGAGACTAGAATTTTCAAGAAAATGGTTAAATTTTCAAGATCAAAAAATTGTTTTTCGAAAACGGATGAGTTTTCAATCCAAAAGCGCGAATTTTCAACAAAGGAGTTGCATTTTTGACGAACAAAGACATCTTTATCAAAATAGTTCTATTTCGACCCTACAAAGATGCATTTTCAACCAAATTTTCAAATTTTTAAACAAAGATATTACAAATCAACTAAAACAGTTGATTTATCAACAAAAATTCAAAAATTAATAAAAGTAAAAAATAAGAAAAGTAAACTATCAATAAATTATCTGTGACCGTGTCAAAATCTGATCAGTTTCTTAATAATATGAACTCAAATCAAAATCTTTGCAGAATCTCTGAAGTTTTTCAACTGAAAATTACAGAAAATTCATGAAAATCGTGATGGAATTTATCATTAAATAAATAATAATAATCCTTTCTTTTTTAAGTTTTTTTGACAAGATTTCGGAAACATTGTTCCCAAAAATCTGGTTGGTTGCGGTACATCGTGGATATGACTTTTAGTGGTTCTTTGCAGTTTCGAAAAGAAAAAACAAATTATTTTTAAACGTTTGAAGGGAACAAGAAGTCTAAACAGGAAAATCTAAAATGATTTTTGTTCTAAAAAATTAATTGTAAGAGAAACTTCAAAAAGATCTCTAAAACTGCCATAAAAGTATAGGGACAGTTGAATTTTCAACCTAAAAAAATGCGTTTACAACCAAATTGTCAAATTTTTAAATAAACATATTTAACTTCAACAAAAATAACTTATATTATAAAAAATTTCATTTTAAACCAAGAAAGGTAATTATTCTAGCAAAGGATGAATATTTTAACATTTAAAACGTACGATTAGTTTTTCTACATTTTACTTTTAAAATCACGCCATCTTTCTAATTTATGAAATACGAGGGTTTTTTTATTTCAGTTCATTAAGTTCTTTTCACTCTTTCAAAATCCGAAAAAAACCATTAAGAACGGTAACGTTATATTTCATTTTTGAAAAAAAGAAAAAAATTCTCAAATACCCAAACTTTTTCCAGAAATTTTTAGAAATAATAGGTCTTGGTATAGTCTATCTACCATATATTTTTAGTTATGCATTTTTTTTATAGAAAAAAAAATTATTTCCGATTTTTTTCAAAGGCTATATTTTTGCAATTTTTGAAATTATGAGGTTTTCTTGTTTCAGTTTATTTCATTTTTTGCAGTCTCCCAAAATCCACTGAATAAAATTTTACCGAATAAAAATGGCTCATATAGTCTACCTACCATAAATTTTCCATTTTGTATTTTTTCGTTTTTCGGGAGAAATAAATTATTTTTAACTTTTATTGGAACCTTGCCTCTTTTGCAATTTTTGAAATATGGAAGTTTTTCTTGTTTTAGTTTAACTAGTTTATTTCACTTTTTAAAATTTCACAAAAAGTTTTCTAAATAGTGAAAAAAGGTTAAGTTTATTTTTTTATTTAAATACATTTTTAAAAAAACCCTAACTTTTTCTTTCTGGAATTTTTAAGAATAATAGGCATTGATATAATCTACTCTATATTAATTTTCAGTTTTGTATTTTTTTGTTTTTCAGAAAACAAAAATTATTTTCTATGTTTCTTAAATAATTTTTTTCAACCGAAAATTAAACAAAATACTAAACGGAAAATATATGTTCAGTAGACCTATTATTTCTAAAAATTTCGGGAAAAGTACGGTATTTTAAAAAGAGAATTTTCTTCTTCTTCAAAAAGTAAAAATTATGCTGCTATTTATGCTATTTAGTTATTTAAAAAAAATGCTATTTATGCTATTTAGTTATTTAAAAAAATGCACGTCTCCTTATTTTCAACTTACAAAAAGATATTTCACAGTCAAGCTAATATTGAACTTTTGATTTGAACTTGAACTTGAACTTGTGATTAACTTGCATGATTTGAAATGGATTTGGTCACCAGTCGAGTTGAACGAAAAAGAAAACAATTTTTACCGAAATAAATTAATCATTAACAAAATAGATAAATATAAAATCGAAAATTAGGATGAATTTCAATCAAGAAGATTAATTTCCTTCGACAAACACGAATTATTAACCAAATACATCAATTTTCAACAATATTGTTGAATTTTAAGGCCAAAAAGATCAATTATCTACAGAGTGGAATTTTTAACCAAAAAATATTTTTTTTTTTAACAAAATTACGTTTTCTACAAAGTAGTTTATTTTTGAGAAAAAATAGTTGAATTTTTAACCAAATAGTTCAATTTTCAAACAAAAATATAAATTTCCATAAAAAATGTATTTTCATCCTAATACTTTAATTTTCTTCCAAATTATTGAGTTTTGAAGCCCAAAAGAGAAAATTTCTACAAAATGGGTGAGTTTTTGACTAGAAAATAGAAATATTCAACAAAAATAACGAAAGCGTCAAGAATTGCGATCTAAAACTAACTTTGAACTTCGAAGGTATTGGGAAAAAGTCCATATGTCTAAGCTTTACGTAGAATGTCCCAATTTCTCAAGAAGTTTTAATCATGTTGCTCTGCTTCCAGTCAAGAACTAAGTTTAAAATAAGGCTCAGAACATTTAAAAAATATTCATTATTCCAAAAATTAATCATAATTGATTATAACCTGAAACATTTGAAAATTTTTGTAATATTTCCTAAAAGAATTGACCCAAAAACTTAATTTTAGAGCCTGCAGACGGAATAATAACAAAATATGAGTGATCTCTTATTTCTTTCCAGTATATTATTTATAAAGGAATTAATAATTAATTAAAAAAATGAAATCTTTTTTGAGTTTAAACAAGCCTTATTTTTCTCTTATTAAATTAACTAGGTACTGCGAAAAAAGTTACTGAAAAAATTTACTAAAAAAAAGTCACTAAAAAAAGTTATTAAAAAATTATTAAAATTTCGATAAGGTATTAAATAAAAATAAAAATCATAAAGTCATTCCGAAAAATTGGCGGAACTGGATACAACACATTTTTTTGATTTTTTCGGGGATTTACTACTTTCAGGCAGTTGCATATTCTGGGACTTCAAAATTTCGTGAATTTACGAATTTTAGCAATTTTAAATTTCGAGTTTTTAAATTTGGGTATTTTCGGCATTTTTGATAATTCAGAATTTTTCTATTTTATTAAGAATTTTAGATTTGAAATATTAACAATAAATTATTTGCATAGAAAGTTAGTTGAATAGGCAATTTTCAAATTATCATTTGAGATTAAGCAATTTCGAATTATGTATCCGTGAAGTCTCAAGATGCTTTTTCACGGAAAAAAATTTTGGAATGGAAAAACTTATTTCCAAATCATAAGGTACATCTGCCGACTTCAGTATTTCATCAAGTATTCAGTATTTTTTCCTAATTTCTTTTCTGCATGATAAGATCATTTTGATATTTTAATTTTTTTAAAGTGCACTTCTACATACGCTTATAATGGTTCACCAGTTTTTAATTAAAAATTTTCCTTACCGAATAATAAAATTTTTAAATAGACAAACTTAATATTAGCACAATTTTTATTATGTTTGCGTTATCAAAAAATTCGGAATTAAATAATTGCATCAGGTTTATAATAATTAAAAGATTAGTGATAATAGTAAACTAAAAGAATTTAGTAAATAAATATATAAAATATATATAATATAAAAAATATAAAACTCTACAGCCGCATGTTTTTGCAGCGTTTACATATTTCACGCTTAAACTTGATGCATATGAATCCTAAGCTCACAAATTTATCTGAAAATCTCAATAGTTGCTCATATGTATATTTAATATTCCTTTTATACTCACCGACACGGAAAAAATAACTGTTCCAAAAAATGGAAAAAGTTTGCGAAATTTTAACAAAATTGAATGTCACTTTTGGACAAGCCACAATTTTTAGAAGATTTCGTATAAATTTATCGAAAAGTGGAACAGACTTACGAATA
>JAWWLR010000054.1:38352386-38366780 GCA_035041075.1 Acraspis erinacei
ATGATAGTTTTGTAGGGCATTCGAAAAGCAACGTTTTTTCCTCTTGACTTTTTTCCATATCGTGCGTTATTTAGCTTCAAATTGTCATTTTCGTTTATTTTTTATGAATTTTGAAAACGCTATAACTCGGGTAATTTTTATTTTATCGAGAAAAGTCATTAGGAAAAAATGTTCGTGTTTCCAAGTAATAAGAATAACTGTAGAGAGAATTTTTGAACGTTGAAAAAAGTGACCTAAAAAATTTTCAAAATGTACTCATTTTTTTAGTTTTTATAGAAAATGGTTGGCTAACGAACTTGACCTTTAGTTTAGGAAACTAAAAGAGTATACAGTAGGCCAATACAATCTGTCAATTTTTTCGAAAGTTATCGTGCTAACAAACTAAAAAACCACAGACACACGAACAATGTAAAAAACAAAATTATTTAACAACATTTTTTTTATACCAACAAAAGATATGTAAATTTGTTTTAAAAAATTTGGATGAAACGCCCAATTTTCTTAATCTTGATAAATAACATTAAAAATGAAAACAAATTTTTTTTGGAAAATGACACAAGGTACAAAAAAATGAACGGACAAAAGTTCTTCTCCCTAAAAGGATTTACAAAATTCTTATTAATCATTTTTAGACAAGACTTTTTTTGGAAAAACAACAAAAATGAGCCGAAAAAAAATGAAGACAAAAATTTTTTAAACAAAAAATATCTTGAAATTCGTTCTTAACTTTTATTATAGGGAATACATTAGAAATAAGAAAATTAACTTTTGGAAAAACGATTTAAGTTACAATAACTTCTTATATAACTAAATTTTATGTCTAATTTTTATCTACAAATTTTTTTACAATCACTTTACGCTAGGGTGTATCTTTTTAGTTGAAATCGTAAAAATAAAATTAAAAATCGACAAATTAAATTTATGAAAAAACGACAAGCATGCAAATTTTTAATAAGAAAATTGCGTTTTTTACATTCCCCTCACAGAAGGTAAATTATTCGTGTAACACAACCGCCCACCCTTCTCCCGTTTTTGTCAAATGTCCCCGTTTTGAAACTCTCAGCACCCGACTGATCGGTTTTTGCGAATGTTTCTTTCTCCGTGTGTGTATCTGTAGATTTATAGTCTGTGGATTTGTAGTCTAAACTGAAAGTCAAGTTCGTTAGCACAACATATTGGAGAAAAATTCGAAATGTTAGACAATTTTCAAAATTTTTGGAACCTCTTTATTTCAGAATTTGGAAATTCTATTCGTATTATTCAAAAATAGAAACAATTTATCTTATAACATTTTTCAATAAAAAAAATTAACAAATGAAAATGAAATATTTAAGCGAAACAACGTACGATATGGAAAAAATCAAGAGGTTAAAAGCCTTGACTTTTAAACACCATATAAGATTGTCATAACAACTTTTTGAATTTAAAAAAAAATCGAAAATTGAAATTTGAATCGCCCGAAAAAATAATAAAAAATGCAAAATTCCATCTCACGGTGAAACTATACAAGATAAAAAAAATGAATAAATGAAAATTGTGCATTCAAGAAAGATCTACGCATCTGTTAATAATCACTTTTTAATAGGACGTGTAGTTTTATTGAAATTAGTAAAAAATAACATTAAAGTAAAAATGGAATATTTGGACAAACGGCAAAGCCACGATTAAAAATATTCAGACAAATATTGTTCACCCAACAAGAGCTACAAATTTGTTATTAATAATTTTTTATAGGACGCAAATTTTTTGTCTAACTAGTAAAAATTAATATTAAAAATATAAAATTGTATTTTTTTGACAAACAGCACAAGCAACGAAAAAAAATTAATACACAATATTTTTTTTAAAATGACACAAGAGAAGAAAAACGTGAAAATACAAAAGCTGTTCAACCAAAGAAGATCTAAAAATGTTGCATAAGCTCTTTTTCTAAAAGTACATTAAAAATTAAAAATCTATCTCTTGTAAGACCACACAAGCTACAATAACATTTTTTTAAACCAAATTTTTGGCCTAAATTATATTTACAAATCTGCTCAGAACACTTTACCCCAGGATGCGTATTTTTAGTTTAATTTGTAAAAAATAACATTAAAAGTAAACAAATTTAGTTTTTTAAAAAACGAAACCATGCGAAATAAATTTTTTTATAGGATGCGCACTTTTTTTTTAATTATAAAAACTAGATAATGCAAATATGTATGTTTCAATACCAATTCATATTATAAATTGCAATAGTATACATTTATTGAAATAATAGATTATCTGAGTAACTGAGAATAAAAATCAGTGCAAAATAAGGACCAAATATTGAAGCAATCATAAAAAATCAAATTTTGTACATTATTACCAGCCCCAGGTAAGGAAATAATTATAATATAAATTTGATATAATGTGGTGTAACATAATGCAGAATAGTTCGGAAGTCTGACAAAATTGTGTGCAAAGCACGAGAGAGTTGATGAGGATGTGTTCGTTAAAGCCGAAGGAGCTTTAACAAAAGAGAACTCACAATCACTAAATTACAGTTGTCGATGCTTTGACCTTCAATTTTAAAAGGACTGTGCACAAAATTAGGGACAATAAAAGGCCGAACGCGTAGAGCGAGATAAATACATAATTGAGCACGACGCACCCGAACCTACAGCCGCGCGTCCAAAGCGTGCTCAAAATTGTAGGCCACGCGTGCAGCGCGTGATGCAAATCTGCCCCCGCAGCAATCAGATTTACAAAAATCATTTTGTTGAATTCTTAAATTTTTTGAAGATTGAAGAGTTTATTCAGCCACTTAAAACTTGAATAATTTTCCATTTTAAATTTGAAAAATTAAAAACTCTTCAATTTAAAATATTTATAATTCAGAGTTCGGCAATTCTGAAGAGTAATAATTGAAAATTCTTGCATTCTTGCATTACGCTTATTTTTAGCCTTCCATAACAGCAAATAGAAATTACATTCATTCGAATTAAATAAGAAGCAAGAAAAATCGGCATCAAAATTACTGGGACTAAGGGCACGATTACAGAAACGTTTAACTTTTGTCACTTTGACGATTCTGTTTTATTATTGTTTTTAATGCTCAATTTTAAAGATTTCTCATTGAAAATTTTTCCATTTTAACGATTTGCAGTTTAAAATTCTTCAATTTTTAATATTTTGAATGAAAGATTCATTAATTCGGAATATGTATAGTTTAAAGTAACTATATAATTTTTTATGTTTTTCGAATTTGTAATGTGTAGTTCAATTTTACACTTACAATGGGCAATTATTCAATTTTAAATGTAGATAAATTCTCAATAAAAATATGATAGCTGATATAATTTAAAAGAAAATTAATTTAGAATCAAACACAGTTGAATTAAACTAAAACGGACGATTTTTCAACAAAATAACTGAATCGTCAACCGAATCAGAATAATTTCCTGAAAAAATAGTTGAATTTTCAACCAAAAGAAATAAGATTTTTTTTACCAAAAGAGATAAAATTTGGAATGGAAGAGCCTAATTTCGAAACAAAAAAGAAAACAAATTTCCATTAATCTGTTTCATTTTCCAGTGAAAGGGACGAATTTTCTACTAAACAGTTGAATTTTCAAACCAAAAACATGAATTTTAGAAAAAAATTATTTTTTTACAATATAATAGTTGATTTTATTTCAACAACGCAGAAATTTCATTTCAATTCAATCACAGGTAAATTAACCAAGAAAAACACATTTTCAACAAAATAGCTGAATCCTCAACCAAAAGATATTAATTTTTTACCAAAGTAGTTGAATTTTTAACCACAAGAAATGAAATTGTTTTATCAAAAGAGATAAAGTTTGAAACGAAAAAGTTTTCATACAGAAAATATGAATTTTGAAAATTTTCAAAATATGACTTCTTAACGAAAAATATAATAGTTAGTAATATTTTACCCAAAAAATATTTTAATTTTAAATCAATGACAGTTAAATTTAACCAAAAAAGACGAATTTGCAACAACATAGCTGAATCCTCAACCAAAAGAGGTTAATTTTCTACAACAATAGTTGAATTTTCAACCAAAAGAAATTATATTTTTTATTGACAAAGATAAAATTTGAAACGAAAAAGTCGAATTTTGAATCAAGAAAGAAAAAAAAATTCAGTATGAATTTTCAATAGAATCAAATGAAATATATATTTAATGAAAATTTAATTTACAATGATTAAACTTAAATAATGAATTGAATTTGAATTAATTGATTTAATTATATAAAAAAGCGAATCACCAACAAGGTAGCTGAATCCTCAACCAAAAGATTTTCTAGAAGAATAGTTGCACTTTAAACCAAAATAAATGACATTTTTTTACTAAATGAGATGCATGTTGAAACGAAAATTTTACGAAAATTTTTATAAATACTTTTCAACTAAATAATTAAACTTTATACAAAAATAGTTGAATTTTTACCAAACTAGATGAATGCTCAAAGAAAAATGTAATAGATGGTATTATTTCATCCAAAAAGGTTTTACTTTTAAATCAATCAAAATTATAAATAAAAAAATTCAAGAAAATAGCTGAACCATTAACCAAGAGAGATTAATTTTCTACCCAAATATGGTCTATAAATATTTCTTAATAGGAGATGTAAAAACAAGAAGTAACTTCAAAGTAACTAAAATTAAAATTTCTGCCCAATTATGCTTTTAACCCATCAAACTTTTTCTCTCGTGCGAGGTTTTCTAATGAGTGACTTTTAACAAAAAATCTACAAATGTCTAGAACATCACGACGAATCGACTTTGTTAGTATTCCCTAGAAAATCAAGTTTGTTTTCAGGAATCCCCAACCACAAGATCGTTACGCTGTATATTTTAACGAGCAGGCAATCGATGGTTTTTAGGACTCTTTTTCGCGTCCCCTTTTTTTTACATTTTTGAGCACGTGAAACGATTTCAGATACAGGTTCCAGGGACACGAGGCAAAAGTCACGTAGCCCCCTATATTTCTGAAGAAGTGGGAGTTAAATCTTTGTGATTTGGAAGCTCGTTTGGACATCCCGCCGTTTTTTATGAGAACTTTCGTCTGGAAATTCCTGGACCACACCGACCTTCTTCGAACATTCACCTCCTCTGATTATTTTACCTTTGAGATTAAGGTTGATGATATATATGCAGTTTGGCCGCACAAAAATAGAAAGGAACCATGGACAGAAGGGCTTGAGTGCAACGGAAGGTTAAATTGAAGGTTTATGTACTAAAGTATTCAACAAAAGCTTAACCTTTTATTATAATGTAAAAGATTCAGATAAAAATACATTTTATTTACATGAAGAATGTCAAGTTTTTAATGAAACTTTTTAAGTTAGTTTTTAGTTAGTTTAGTTTTTTATTTAGCTCTGAAAAAATTAGTTTTTCTACCATTTTAATTATAAAAATGATATTATAATTGTATAATGATGGCATTCATATAGAAAAAAATTATTTTCAATGAAAAAAAATTTTAATATACAAAAAACTATATTTTAACCAACGATGGGAACTAGTTTTTTTAAGTAGTTACTGTACAAAGTCAATTTTTTTGGTAACGATAGTGGCAGCGAAGTTACTTCCGTATATAATTGACGAATGGGCAACTCGTTAAATTTTTTTTACTAACAGGTACTATAAAAATTGTTATTTTTTTAGTTACTTTCAAAATATAGTTCACAAGTCTTTCTTTATGATAGTCAATACATTTTTTTGATTTTGCAACTAATTTTTCATAATAAACCAAAATGACTAATTTTCTTTTGAATTAAAAGGAATTCGATAAAATTTATCAGAATTCGAGGTGAATTTTAATGTAATAAGGAAAAAATTCATAAATTTAAAAAAACATGAGTGAACTAAAATTCGATTGAATTTAGGGGAACATCAAGAAACGGAAAAGAATTCAACGATATTGATGAGAATTCGAGGTGAATTAAAAAAAATCCATATTGTTCTGCTAATTTCAGTGATATTTAAATAAATTTAAAAAAATGCAAGGACATTTGAAACACTTTTATAAAAAGTTTAAGAATTCAAGGTGACGTTGAATAAGATATTTAATGCACTTAATTAAGTATTTTGAAGAATTGAATGTGAATTCGAAAGATTTCAGCAAGAGTTAAAAATAGCAAAAGAAGTGCAAGTTATTCAGAACAATTGAAAATAATTCAGGATACATTACTAAGAATTCGGGATGAATTTTAAATTAATTCATATGGGTTGAAAAAACATTTAAAATATTCCATTAATTTCAGTAAAATTACAATGAATTTAGAAGAACTCAAAAAAATCTAAGACTTTAGTGGAATTTTAATTCATGCATTTAAAAACGGTATCAAAAAAGTTTTGTCGAATTGAGTAAAATGGAAGTAAAAAAATCAGGAGGAATTCAGCTCAATTCAAAGAAAATAAAAAGAAATCTAAAGAAAACAACAAATTAAATAAGGTTCGAGTGTATTTAGAGAAATCTCAGGAAAATAAGAAGAATTCGATAGTATTCATAAAAATTCAAGGTAAAATTTAAAAATCAAGTGAATTTAAATATATAATTTATATATAATTCAATAGTATTTGAAAAAGTTACCTAAAAATTCCAATCGAGTTTAAAAGTCTTCAGGGGAATTAAAAAATCTACAAACAAATTTAATCAATTTTGTAGAATTGAGCGAGGAATTGATTAAACATAGAAGGATTCAAGTAAATCCAAAAAGTCAAGAGACTTTTAAAGAATTGCAATGAATTAAAAATAATCCAGGATAAATTATTAGAATTAAGGGTGAATTTCAATTAATTTCAAATTAATTGGAAAAAATGCAAAAAACTAAAATTGTCCATTGACTTCAATAACATTAGACTGAATTTAGAAGAATTCAAGGAAATTCAAAAGAATGCGATTAAGTTTACACGTATTTAAGATAAATTACAGACGATTCAAGTGACCAGAACAAAATTTGTAAAAACCAAAGCCATTCCATATATTTCAGAGAAACGAAAGTAAAACAAATAAGTGAATAATAATCTTAGAAAATCGATCAGAATTCAAGATGAATTAAAAAGTATTCAAGGTGAATTAAAAAATATTGAAAATTAAAAAATATATATGAAATACAGTGGATTTCAAGGGAGTTTGAAATAATTCCGAGTAAATTATTTAAAAGAAATTAAAGAATTAAAAAAAATGCAATAAGTACTATTAAGAAATCCGTGACATAATGTATTAAAATTCAATCATTTTGTTGAAATTGGTCAAAAGCGGCAGTAAAAAAACGGGTGCAAAAACTATTGTAAAAATCATTATTTTTCGTCACTTGTCAACTTTTTTCATAGAAACTCATCTTTTCTCATAAAACTTGACTGGTAATATAATTTAGATTATTAAAATCATAGAAAACTTTGTTTTCTCAGAGACGTTTAAAATGATTAAAAATTAGAAGTTCAAATACAAAATTTTGAACATTTAATTTGTACACTTTTTATTTGTTTATTGCTTAATGTATTATGTGCATGAAAAAACAGGTTTCAGATTAAAACATCTAATTATTAATCTTTTTAATGATGTAATCTAACTGCTTCTTATCAATTTAAAAAAATTAAACTGTTTAGTGATTCACAGCATATTTTTTCGGAAAAAAAGGTTATCTACAACTTGATATGATTCAATGTATAAAGATAAATTTTTTAATTGCTCAAATGATGAACAAACAATTTTTTAATGGAAATTTTATAAACAAAAACTTTATTTGATAATAGTTTATTCATCATTAAAGCTTTAATAACGTGAAGTTGTTGAGAACCTTTTTCTCGAAAAAAGCTATAATTCATTAAAATCGTATCATTTTTTTTTATTTGGTGATAAACGACAATTCGGAAAAAATCTTTTGAATAAACATTTTTTTGTTTAAAATTTTGTTCATGAAAAATCGTGCTCTGTCCTTTATACGAACGAGACTATCTCTAATAATTTTGAAATTTTAAAAAGTTTAATCCGATATTTTTCCCAGGAACTGCTTTGTGCCAAGAATACCTTAAAATCTGTACACTTGAGTTTTAATTTTTAAGCGTGTATAAAAAAAGAATTTAAACGATTTAAATTTAAGATCGTTGAATTTAAGCTTATTAATTTATAATAATAATTAAAAATATTTATAAGCGTATTAATACAAATTAATTATTAATTTAAGCGCCTTTAATTTATGACTTAAACTAGTATAGCAACAACGGCAACCACTTTTAATCTTCAAGTTCCAAATTTTTGAAGTAAAAATGTTTATGCATTTTTTGTATAAAATGTAAACAATTTCAATGTGGAAATCAAAATTAACCTATTTCAAACTAAAACTTGTATAAAATGCAATAATGCAAAATAGATTCAAATCCTAAAAAATTGGAAATTTGGCTATTTCCATATTTTAAATGTTCAAAATTTAAAAGTTTTAATCTATAAGGTTTAAATTTGTACTGCTTTAAATTGGATACTTGAATAATGAATCCCCAACCGCAAAACCGTTACTGTATATTTTAAGCAGCAGACAATCGATAATTTTTAAGACTCTTTTTCATGTCCCCCTTTTTTTTATTTTTGACCACCTGCAATAATTTCAGACTCAGGTTCGTGGTACACGAAGCAAAAGTCACGTAGACCCCTGTATTTCTGAAGAAGGGGGTCTTAAAGCTTTGTGATTTGGAAGCTCGTTTGGACATCCTGTCGTTTTATTATAAGAACTTTTGTGTGTAAATTTTAGGACAATTTAAATTAGTATAAAATGGAAAAAATTTTAAAACATAAAGCTTCAAAATTAAAAGGTTTGAAACTGAAAATCATAAAATGGAACAATTTAAAATGAATTAAAATCATGAAAATTGGAAAATTGAGATATTTCCATATTTTAAATTTCAAAATTTAAGAGTTTTAATCCAAAAGTTTTATGTTCTTACATTTTTACATTGTTGGATCCTTGGAAAACGGATAATTTAAATTAGTATAGCAATAATGGAAATATTTTTAAAGCAATAACTAAAAAATTATTGAATTAGAGATGATTACATATACATTTGTAATTTTAATCATTTCGTTTTATCATTTAACATTAAATGGTTCCAAAGTAAAACGCATAAAATGAAAAAATTTTGTATTGATTCAAATCGTGAATATGGAAAGTTTACATATTGCCATACTTTAAATTTTCAAAATTTGAAATATAGAAATATGAAAAGTTTTTAATTCTACTGTTTTAAACTGGATATTTCGATAATGAATCATTTAAATTTGGGTAGCCACAGCGGTAACCATTTTATATCTTAAGTTTCAAATTTATTGAATTAAAAATGTTTATGTATTTTTTGAATTTTAACCATTTCAATTTAGAACTCAAAATTAGATTTGGATATTTCCATATTTCAAATGTTTAAAATTTAAGAGTTTCAATTTTAAAGATCTATTTTTGTAGTATTTTAGATTGTTTACTTAGATAATGGATAATTTAAATGAGTATGGCAATAATGGGAACAATTATAAATCGTTAGGTTCAAAATTGTTAAATTATTAATGTTTATGTATATTTTTGTGATAGTAGATCATTTAAATAAGTATAGGAATAGTGAGTACAATTTATAATGAAAATTGTTGTATTAAATATGTTTATATATGTTTTTCAAAATTCAACCATTTAGTTGGAAAATCTGGATAGTTTTATATCATAAATTTTTAAAATTTAAGGTTTACAAATTGAAAGATTTTAAATTGGATACTTAAAAATATATAATAATTTCAAGTTGAATATTTTCAAATGATCCGCTTGCTTTTTATAAAGACGTAAAATATTTCTTATTTGATATCCAAAAAATACAAAAATAAACTAATTTATGAAATAGCAACTTTTATAATCCCCTGAAAAGCAGACTAAAATGTTTAATATTTTGAAAATTTGATGAATTTCTAGATAACAGTTTAATCTGGGTTAATAGTATTAACATATTTTTAAGAGGACAAGGAATGAAAAAGACACAATATTTTTATTTACTTTTATGTTTGTAAGTAAATTCCAAAATCAGAGGTATAATGACTGTCAAGTACCAGGTGTATGTGAATAAAATATTTATCTAACACATTTTATGACGATAATTTATCATTTTTAGTTAAAAATTCAACTATAAAATTTTTCTTTGAGAATTAATATTTTTTGGTTGAAAATTCAACTCTTTGGTTGGAAGTTGAACTAAGTTGAAAATCTACGTATTTTCTTGTAAATTTATCTATCTTGGTAAAAAAATAATATGCATATTGATTGAAAATTCAACTATATAGTTAATAGTGGAACTATTTTATTAAAATTTTATTTTATTATTTAAATCTCCATTTTTTCTTGAAATATGCTTTTGTTTTAAAAATGTTACAATTTAGTTAATATTTGATTTCCAGTTTTTCAAAAAGACAAAGTTTGTAAAAAATTAAGTTTGTTTTTGAACAATGTGTCCCATTTTTTATTAATTTCCTAAATAACTATTCTCTAGTTATTGATGAAGGAAAACTGGAAATAAAAAGCAATTTAATTTGCGTAAAATAATCAGTATCATTCTTTTTTCTTGGGGGACAAAAAAGTTATTTGAATCGTTGGTCCCCAACTATCGTCATCACTCGTCACATTTTTTATCGCATAGTGCAAAGACAACCAAGAAGTTAATGCCACACACGCTTATTTTCCTCTTCTAGAATATTTCAAGGAGTACACAAAGAGTTGAGCCACAGGCGACTTCTTTTATGCTAATTAATTATTTACTAGCCTCGTGTCGTGATCTGCATCAATCAAACTGTTCTTTACAGAATTATCATCCCTGATGATAATTAACAAAACTTGCTCAGTCTCCTTCTCGGTTCCTCATAAATATTCCTTTTTGGAAACACTAATTTTTTTGCACTGTAAAATAACCAACATCTCTGAAAATTAATCAACTAAATTCAAAATGTTTACATTACTAGAAAACAAACGCGTGCGATTTTTGTCAGTCTCACGCAATTTTTAAATTAAAATATAAAATTAATTCATATTTTCAACCAAAAGCAATAGATAGAACGAACTTATCGGAAATCTCGGATTCATTATTGTTTCATGTATGATTTATTGCATATTGCGTGAATTTTCAGGGTGTTCTCCGGAATTTCCGAAATTTTGTGAATAGCCATTTCCAAATGATGCAATTTCATCGTAAAAATTTATTTTAATATAGAAAATTTAAATTTTAAATGATTT
Organism: Acraspis erinacei; assembly: GCA_035041075.1. Lineage (NCBI taxonomy): Eukaryota > Metazoa > Arthropoda > Insecta > Hymenoptera > Cynipidae > Acraspis > Acraspis erinacei. The sequence continues at coordinate 38,363,639 of JAWWLR010000054.1, forward strand.
CTTAATGATGAGGGCAACATCTCTGTTCTTAACTTTTTCACGAAATATTCTTAAAGTGCCAAAAGGATTATATTCCTGGCCCCTTGACCAGATTAAATGACTTTATATGTATTTATCTCTTAACGCAAAAATTAAAATTTGCCGCACCATAAATTTAGTAACTCAACATTTCCAAACAAGTAATTCTAATTGATGATCAAAATTATTTCTAAATTTTTCCAAACATTATAGCTAAAATGACAAATTTTTATTGCAAATGCTTTTTAATACAGTGAACTCTCATATAAATTTTTTGAAGATGTCTGGGCAACTTAAATATGATTTTTTATTTCGCCAAATTTATATTAGGAGAAGAGCAGCTTTTTAATTTTGAAAATTTTTTGGAAAAATTCAAGTCACATGAAAATATATTTAGAAGTTTTAAAAAAATTTTTAAATAATTAAAAATTTGAAATCGTGAACATTTTTTTAAAGGTAGATTTTTGAAGATTTCGGAATAAAATTTGAATGCTTTTTAAAGATTTTGAAAGGTTTCAATATATTCATAATTTTTTTAAGATCCATGGAAATATTTAAAGAGATTCTTTATTGAGGAAAAATGATTTCAAAGGAATATTTTTAAAAAATTAATTAAACTTCAAAGAATCAACAGAATTTTAAACCAATTTGTTGAATTTTCAACTAAACTAACTAGATTTTTTAGTCAAGAAAGAAAAAAATTTGTAAGGAAATTATAATCTGAACAGAAAAATAATTGTTATTAAAAGCAGAAAATTAAGGGTATATAAATATAATTTTTCAGGTCTCTCAAGAAAATTCAAAAAGATTTTTAAAGATTTTAGATATGTCGATAAAGTATGTGGAAAATTTCTAGACATTTTTTCCCTCGGGAATGTACAAAATTTTAGGAAATTTTTAAGCCTGTTGAAAATATACATATTTAGAAACTTTCAACGCTTGGAAAAAATTTTTAAATACTTGATCAATTACGGGAAATCTTTCTAAGCTATTAAATATTTTGGAACTCTAAAAAATTTCTAAAATGCCTAAATATCTTCTAAACTGACTCGCATTATTCTCAAAAGTCTTTCGGATGCATTTTTCAAAACTTTAAGTTAATTAAAAAGTATGCAACTTAGGTCCAATTTTTTAGATAGGATCTTTTGAAAATGTTTTCTTTCATTTTTCAAGGTGATGATTGATCCAATTCGAAATTTTGGTTTAAAATATATTTTTTAAAACAAGATTTTATTTGTGTCAACTAGATTCTTGTCCCTCTCTTGAACAAAATCGATAATTAATTAATATAATTTATTTGACTCTGGCAAAAATATGAAAACTTATACGTATTTGTTAAAATAGAACAAAAAATGTTAACTATCTGAAGTTCTAGAAGTTCCAGGGGAATATTATTTGAACACATCTTATAAATTGAATATGCAAATGATCATTATAAACAAATATAAATAAAAGGAAAATCATTGCGACGCATCATATGCGCTAAATCACTTGTATTGCACTTTAAGAATAGTAAATGAAATATAAAAAAAGTAAAATGCTAGTGTCACGTTATGTCGTAAGACACTGACTCGGTCAATCGCACGAGATCCAACGATAAATAACAGAACGTGTCAAGTGCAGAAATTTGCATTGTCGACAGAAGAAAGAAAGCTAATCAGTCACTGTTGTCTATTTCAAGTCTCGTGCTAGTATTATTATCGCATTAGCAGCGATTAAAAAAAGACTATAAAAATTTTGTCATAGAGAAAAATATTTACCATTTTAAAGCGAGTCGTGGGGAAATACCTGCGTAGGAAGAAAATCTTTGGGATTACTGTGAAATTAAAATGCTCAGAAGGATCCAAGATTTTGAGATCACCGAAAAAAGTAGCCATCACTTTTGGGTAAAAAGGAACATTTGACTAATTTTCATAAAATTTTAATTTCTTAATTTAAAAACTAAACAATTTTCTAACGTTCTTTTTATGAAAAAATATAAATTGTTATCACCTCCCTTGAAAGATTCGATCAACTTAAGCACTTTGCAAATAATTCTATCTAAATAAATTAGGTATTATTTTGAAAGGTTTTAAGGTGATAAGAAGATTTTGTAATATTCGTAAAAATATTTGAATTGATTCTTTATTATAAAAAATTAAAGTTAGGAGAATATTTCAAAGCATTTTAAACAGAGTTTAAACGATTAGCTGGAATTTTGGAAGAGAATCCAGAAGATTTCAAAAAATTTTGAATTTTACAAGATTCTAAAATTTTAGAAAAAAATCGAATAAATTTAAGAGATATTATTAGGAGTTCTAAAAAATACAAAATAATTATATTTTAAACAAATAATACATTTTGAAAAATATTTAAAAAAACTTTTTTGAAGCTATTCAAGAATTTTGAAAGGTTGCAAGAGATTACAAAAAAAACTTAAGATATCAGGGAAAATTTTTGGTTATTTTTTTAACAGCATTTATTTCCAGAGAATATTTCAGAAGATTATAAAAGATTTTTTAAATAATTAAAAAAATCCAATCTGCAAGATTCAAAGGCATTTTTTTATTTTGTAGAACTTGTTCAAAATTTTAGGAAAAATGCGAACACTCAGGGAAATATCCTCTTGTGTCCAAAGGAAGCCTTTTGAAACGAATGGAAGTTCCTCTTAAATTTAAGGTTGAGAGGATTTTTATTTGTTACAAATAGAATCTTTTACAGAAAATATTATCCTTTTCCGACAAACTTTACGTAATCGGGCAGCCAAATAATTCCTTTTCTCTCTGAAAACGAATTTTACGTGGTTCGAAACCAATATAAAATATTCGAATTTTTAAATAATAATTTGATGTTAATTTTGTTGTGTGCCAATTAATCTCGTCTTTTTGGCAGGAAATTTATCTTCTTGTTTAAAAATTCATCTTTTCGGTTGAGGATTAAAATATTTTGTTCCGCCATTTTGTATAAAAACTCAAAAAGTGAGCACATTTTGAAAATTGTTGAGGCCACTTTTTTCAAAATTCAAAAATTCTTTGTACGGTTGTTCTTAATACTTGAAAACACGAATCTTTTTTCCTAATGACTTTTTTCGATAAAAGAAAAATTACCCGAGTTATAGCATTTTCAAAATTAAAAAAAAACAAAG
>JAWWLR010000054.1:38389895-38403298 GCA_035041075.1 Acraspis erinacei
AGTAGCCTAATTGGCGATAAATCGCCCAATTTGGGAACACTGGTAGGTGGCGCTGAATTCCGCCATTTATTCTACACACAGTCGTTCAGGCCTGACTTTTTCACTCTTTTTGTCAAAAAGAAACGAACCACAGTTCAAACTGGACACAAATGTAAACAGTAGAATGCTCTCTCCCTTCTTCAGATTGATGGGGGCTATCCATTTTATGTCTGAAGTTATTGCTAGACTGTTTGCGCTCATTCCAATATATCTGATCATAAATTCCTGGATGTTCCAACGAGATGTTTTCCAGGTCGTCTCGTCGTTCTTGGCCAAACGGATATATTCATTCATCTGCCAATCACCTATTCTGAGTACTGTCCACTTAACGCCGACATCAAGGCAAATTGAAAAATGGAATACGAAATATTTTTGTTGCTAATTTTAAGTTAAAAAATTTCTTTAGCTCTTTAAACTAAAAAGTTTTTGTCATTTTCAATGATTAGCTAATTTTGACCGATACCTTTTGTATAAAATATCTCAGATATTGATGTGCGCTTACAATTACTTAAGAATAGCTAATGATTGCCAATATTTAAACAATTTTTATAAACAAATGCACATGTCGACAATTTTTTGATGAAAACACTTGATTTTTTTGTGGAATCAACTTAAAATGTTTTACCTAAGACAACTGGCTATCATATTTTTCCAAAAATGTTGATTATTTTAACAATTTTTATAAACAAATGCACATTTTGCCCATTTTTATTACGGAATAAGCTTAAAATATTTTTCTTAATACATTTTTTGGTCACTGTGAAAAATCTGATAGCCAGGAGTCTTAAAAAAGACATTTTAAGTTGGTTCCGCAAAAAATTAATCTTTTCATTAAAAAATGCGCAAACTGTGCATTTGTTTATAAAAGCCATTTAAATTATTAACATTTTTTGGACACTATAAAAATATGATAGCAACGAGTTTTAGAAAAAACATGTTAAGTTTATTTCGCAAAAAAAACCGCCTTTTTATCATAAAATGGTTAAAATGTACATTTGTTTATAAAAATAGTTTAAAAATTAACATTTTTTGGTCCCTATAATAAATATGATAGCCAGGAGTCTTAAAAAAAATATTTTAAGTTGGTTCCGCAAAAAAAATCAAGCCTTTTCATTAAAAAATGGGCAAACTGTGCATTTGTTTATAAAATTTATTTAAATTATTAAAATTTTTTGGACACTATAAAAAATATGATAGCAAGGAGTCTTAGAAAAAACATTTTAGGTTTATTTCGCAAAAAAAAACCACGCCTTTTCATAATAAAATTGTTAACGTGTGCATTTGTTTATAACTATTGTTTACATAATTAACATGTTTTGGTCACTATGAAAATCATGATAGCAAGGAGTGTTACGCTAAACATTTTAAGTTGGTTCCGCAACAACATCACTACTTTTCATCATAAAATGGTCAAAATGTGCATTTGTTTATACAATTTGTTTAAAAAATTAACATTTTTAGGTCCCTATGAAAAATCTGATAGCCAGTAGTGTTAGGAAAAACATTTCCAGTTTGTTCCGCAAAATAAATCAAGCCTTTTCATAAAAAAATGGTCAAAATGTGCATTTGTTTATAAAAGTTGTGGAAATAATTAACATTTTTTGGATACTATAAAAAGTACGGTAGCAAAGAGTCATTGGCAAAACATTTTAAGTTTATTAAGCCAAAAAAATCAAGCCTTTTCATCATAAAATGGTCAACATGTGCATTTGTTTATAAAAATTGTTTAAATAATTGGCAATCAATAGCTATTCTTAACTTATTGTAAGTTCACAAATCACGAAAAAGTGAATTTTGTTAATTAATTTGCTTATAACATTATTTAAACAATTGGGGTTACTCTAACCCACTAATAAATTATTTGCAATTAGTTTTCACATTGATTTATGACCTTTTTTAATGAATTTCAAAAGCTTAGAGGAAATGGTATCATGGAAAAGTTTAGCAACAAAAAGTTGTAAGTTTGTTGTTAAATAACAAATTTCCGTTAAGTCAAACTAAAAATTAAACAGTTAAATTTTATACCTGAAAGCCTTACAGTTAATATTAAAAAGGAAAAATCAAAATCCGTTAAGAATTGCATTTTTATGTCCTAAAAGAATCCTGAAAAGGCTGATAAAAAATGTGATTTTTTACGATTTTTGATTATCTTCGAAACTTCGATTTTGAAATACAAATTATTTTACTCATCTTAAATCATTAAAGTAAAAATTTTCTCATATTTTTAAAGTTCGTATGCATTTATTACCACTTTCTATTTTTTCGGAGAAGTTATATATTTAGTAAAACATAATAAAAAATACTTCTCAAAATGTGTCAAAAATATAACCATTATATATTTATTTACAAGTCATCTTGATTAAAATTAGGACATAAATTTCAATCATTTTTTGGTAAAAAATTTTAGTATTTGACTGAAAATTTAATTATTTTCTTGCAAAAATTAATGATTTTTTGAAAATTAAATAGTTTTGTTAAAAAGTCACCGCCGTCGGTAAAAAATTCAACTGTTTTGTAAAAAATTCTTCTTTTTGACTTGAAAATTTAGTTTGGTTTAAATTTTTGTTCATTCTTGATTGAAAAATCTTTTTTCGTTCAAAAATGTATCTTTTTAATTATAAATTTAATTTTCTTGAGTAAGAATGCAACTACTTGTTTGCAAATTAATCTGTGTAAACAAAATAGTTTTTTGTTAATATATTTCAATTTTATAACAAATTGTTGAATTATAAAATAAAACGTAACTAATTTTTGAACAAAAAAGATAAATCCATATAAAAAATATAATTTTTGATAATTCAATAGAAAAATGTTTTAATTATAAAAAAGATATATATTTTTAAACTAAATTTATGAATTTTGGGAACGACTGACAAATCCCGAAAAATAAAGTTCCCGACACTAAAATTCCCGAATTCGAAAATTCCACACTATTAAAATTCGCTAATAATAAAATTGCCCAATAATAAAATTCACGACAGTTTATACTATTACAGAATTGGAAAATTCCCGAGAGAAAATTTTCGAATTATAAAATAGCCGAATTGTTAAATTCCCCAATTTAAACAATTACACTTTTTTATAAATATGTTTGATTGATTACAAACACAAGATTGAAATTTAAAAAAAATTATTATTAATATTTAAAATTTCGAAAATTATTGTTTGAATTTAAAATAACATTAATTTTAAATACAATATTTCTAGGTGACGAATTTTTTAAGTGTGCATAGTATTTAAAAAAATACAAAATAATACCTTATAGCGGTTTTCTAAAAAATATATGCAAATTTAAAATTCGATTTTTGCGAACGCTTTTTGTATTTTCTTAAATACTATGCACATTTAAAAAATGCTTCAACCAGAAATATTTTATTAGAAACTATTCTTATTTTAAATTCAAAAAATAATTTTCAAAATTATAAACATTACAAATAATTTTAAAAATTTAATTTAATTATTGGGTTTGTAATCAATAAAACTTATTTATAAAAAATTGTAATTGTTTTAAATCGGAAATTTTCCAATTCGAGAATTTTCAAATACGGATATTTTATAATTAGACAATTTTCTGTCGGGAATTTTCCAATTCGGTAATATTATTAACTGCGGGGAAATTTATTATTTGGGAATTATCTAATTCGGTAATATTATAAACTGTCGGGAATTGTATCATATGGGAATTTTCCAATAATTTTAATAATTTTAATAATTTTTAATTAATTTAATTTTAAAATTCGGGAATTTTATTATTCGCAATTTTTCCAACTCGGTATTTTTATTTGCCGGAATTTTAATATTCGGGAATTTCCGAATTCGGGAATTTTATTTTTCGAGATTTTTCAGTCGTCCCGAATTTTCTAACAAAACAATATAATGTTCAAATCCAGAAATATGAATTTTTAATTAAAAAGTTCATTTTCAACCAAATACATTATTTTTATAACAATTTATTGAATTTTTAAGCCAAAAATGAGTTTTATACAAAAAAGTTATATTTTTAACTATAAAATATGAATTTTCAATCGAGAAGTTAATTTACAACCAAACAGTGCAATTTTCGAGTAAAATGATGAATTTTGTACAAAGTAGTACAACTTTTAATCTAGTAGGGAACTTTTTAACCAAACAATTGAATCCTTATGGAGAAATAAAATAATTGATATTACAACAAAAAAGATTTTTATTAAAAATTGACAGAAGTTGAATTAATTTAAAAAACAACGTATTTTTAATAAATTCAATTCAATAAATTAAATCAATTAGTTGCATTTTCGCTGAAGCAAGAAAAAAATTATAATTAAAGAGAAAAAATTTTAAACCAGAAAGACGAATTTGCAACAAAATAGTTGAAATATTTATCAAAAAACATTTTTGAGTCCAAAAAGTAAAAAATTTCATCCAAGTTGTTGAATTTTCAAATTAAAAAGACAAATTTTCTACAAAAAAGTTGCATTTTTACCGAATGGGATGAATTTTTAACAAAACTATTTAATTTTAAAAACAATAATTAAATTTTTAACGAAAACAGAATTAAAATGTATGTATTAATTTTATTTCAGATGAATTATAAATAAAAAATATAATAGTAGACTTTCTAACCAAAAAGAATGCATTTCCATGTAAAAAGACGAGTTTTCTTCAAAACAGTTATATTTTTAACTTTAAATATAAATTTTCGATAGAAAAGTTAATTTACAACTAAATAGTTGAATTTTCAAGTAAATCGATAAGATAACCTTATTATTATTTATAATATTTAAGATTAATCTATAATAGAAATTTTAATGCATAATTCCTAATTTTAATTAAAAAATTTAATTTATGAGTTACTATTAAATTATAATTGAATTATTAATTATAATTTGAAAGCAGTTGGCAAAATTTGAGGTGAAAATTGGAGGTTGCAATTAAGAACTTTGAACAACATTTTTAGAATAAATAAAAAATTGAACGGCAAGCGTGGAGCTTATAAACAATATTTTCAATATTAATTAATTTAATTTAATAATATCTTAAGTTATGTTTTCAAGCAAAATGTTAACTTGTCGATATAAATTTTATTTTAAAAAAAATTAATAAATTTCTTATTACTTATAACAATCTATATTTGGTTTTTAATGTATTCTATAATTTTATGTAAAATGTATCATTTTATTTTGATAAACCCCATGGGATTTTCCATGTTCCAGTATTGGATCCTTCTTAAATATTTTTAATTTAATATTTTTAATTTTTTATTTGAGAATATTGATATCATTTGAAAGTTAACTAGACGGCACACCTTTCCTTTCTTTTTTCCCCTTTAATTTCAATTGAATTATTATAAAATAATAAGAAAATCCAATTATTATTGATAAAAGTTAATTTTTTTTGTTGAAAATCTACTATTATATTTTTTGTTCGAAATTCATCTCGTTTGAAGGTTGATCTCTTTTTCTGAAAATTAACCTATTTTGTTGAAAATATCTTCCATTTATCGTTAAAAAATATTAATTTAACTAAAGATTCAAATATTCAATTTTTGATTGAAAATTAATAATTTTTAGTTAAAAGTTCAAAATAACATTTTTCTTGCTTGAATAGTCCACCATATTATATTTTTTATACGAAATTCATCTCGTTTGGTCAAAATTCTATTTATTCCAAATTTTATTATTTTATTAAAAATACAACAATTTTTTTCAAAAGTCAACTTCTTTGGTAAAAAAATTGAACTGCTTAGTTAAAACTTGAACTAATTTGCTAAAAAATAAATTTTGGGTCAAAGATTCAATTTTTTGGCTGGAATTTTATCTTTTTTTTTTTGAAAATTCGTTCCTTTTGTAGTTAAAAATTAATTTTATTACTGAAAATTTAACTATTTCATTTATTTTTTGCAAATTCATATTTTTTAGTTAAAAATGCAACCAACTGGTTACAAATTCATGAATTAGGTTGATAATATTCGCCTTTCATTGTAGAAGATTATTCCATAAACTCTTTTCACCTTTTTCTTAAAAATTATTATTTTTTCCCCTTTTTCAAGATACTTCCTCCCTTTTTATTTTTTTATTTTTTATTTTAATTTTAATTGAATTTTGAGAACCCAATAAGGAAATCCAATTATTCAAGACCAATAGTTACTTTCTTTTGGTTGCAAAATCTAGTAAAATATTTTTGGTTCAGAATTATTCTCGTTTGGTGCAAATTTAAAAAAAAGTCATCTTATTTATTAAAAAATTGAAGGTTTATCTCTTTGGTTTAAAATTAAACTATTTTCTTAAAAATTCATTCCATTTACTATTGAAAAATAATTTTTTAAGTTAAAATTTAAAACCGCATTTTTTTTACATTAATATTTTTTACTTGAAAATCAAACTTCAATGCTGTGGTTAAAAATTCATTTTTTATGCGGAAAATTAATCTCCTTGACCAAAAACCCAACTTTTTTTGAAAATTCTATATTAGGTTAGAAATTAACATATTTTGGCTATGGATTTTATTATGCTATTCAACTTTATCTTTTTTATTGATTTCGACTATTTGTGAATTAAAATTAAAAAATTTGGTTACTAAAATATTAACCATGAAATATTTCTTTAAATTACATTTTTTTTGTTGTTGAAAAATCAAATACTTTGTTTAAGTTGAACTCCTTTGTAAAAAATTCGTAAATTCCATTTTTTGTTGAGAATTAATATTTTGGATTTTGTAGAAAATTCCTTTTTTTTATTTTGAAAATTTAAAAGTTTGTTCTAAAATTAAACTGTTCTTTTTAAATTGAAACTATTTAGTTGAAAATTTATTATCTTGAAAATTAGTCCATTTTGGCAGATAATTAATCTTTTTTTAAGTTTATTATTTTGGTTGAGGATTCAACTATTTTGTAAAGATCCGACTCTTTTAGTTGAATTTAATTTCTTGCAAATTCATTGAAAAATTTTTTTAGCTGAAATTTTAACGATTCTATTTTTGGTTAAAAATCTATCTTTTTTATCTGATAACTGAACTATTTCGTTGAAAATTCACTTTTTTTGAAAATTAACTTTCTTGTTAAAAATTCTTTTTTTCCGGGATAAAAGTCAACTGTTTTCTAAAATTTTCGACTTTTTAACCTGAAACCCGAACTGTTTTGTTGAAAATACGTCTTTTTGGGTAGAACATTAATTTTGTTATTCATCTTTTTTTATCGAAAATTCTATTATTTTTTTAAAAATTCATCCTGTTGGATTGAAAATTTAATTTTGAAGCTAGAAATGTTATCTTTCTTGTTTGAAAACTCATATCTGAAAATTGCAAAATTAAATTTTTTCTGAAAAAAGATCCACTCTTGTCGCTCCACTGGGAATCGAACCACAGAGCATCCGATTGCTGGTCGGGTGCTTTCCCATTAAGCTATTAGAGAAATCATATTTTCGAGTTATAAATTCGACTGTTTTGTAGATAATTCGTACTTTTGTCTTCGAAATTCAACATTCTATTTTTTTTAAATTGATGCATTTTGTTAAAAATTCTTTTTTTTGTTAGAGCACTGATCATCTTTGTTCAAACTTCTTCGTTTTGGTTAAAAAGTTAAATATTGGGTGAAAAATTAATAGATTTGTTTGAAAATTCAACTATTTACTTATTTTTTTGTCGATCCAAATTTAACTATTCTATTTTTGGTAGAAAATTGATCCTTCTTCGAAAAATGTCGTCCTTTTCACTTGATAATTTATCTATTTGGTTAATAGTTCAAGTGTTTTGTTGAATTTTAGAAAGAAGAATTTTTTTGAAATAAAATTTTTTGATAAAATACTTTGCAAAAAATAATTTTATAATAAATTTATTGAACATTTTTGCTTAATCATTTCTCTCTATTCGCTTCTCTGTTTTGTGTGGCGATTCGCAATTTCTCTAAAAACTCTTCGAGATCCCCACTACAGCCACTCTAACCAAAGCTGTTTTTTTTTCTATAAAGAATTGAAAATTTTAGTTTTAATCTGCATACAAAGTTGATTTTGAAAACCCATGCAATTTTTATTTAAAAATTCACGGTCGATTATTTCGGAACTGTCTAACTGTCTCAACTTCTACATCCATTTTCTTGAACCTGGATTACTTAATTTTAAATAAAAAATATAAATTTTGAATCACTATTTATTTTGTAGGTTTATTTAGGTTGTTTGTTCTTAAGGTAATATAAATATAACTCTCCTAAGAATCTTAAAAAAATTCAAAAAGAATTTTGAAAATTTTAGATATATCAAATGAAAATTTCAACATAAAGGTTAATCATCAAACCAAATGATTAAATTTACAAAAAAGAGATGAATTATTAATGAAAAATGTAATAGCCGATATCTCAATAAAAAAACATTTTTATTTTTAATAAAAAATAGTTTTTTAGAAAAGAATTAATTTTTTAACCAGAAAATATTCTTAACCACAAAAGATGAATTCGCAACAAAAAATTTAATAGTTGATGTTATAATTTAAAAAATTTCGATTTTAAATCGAAAAAAATTGAATCCATAAGAAAAAATTTTAAAAATTTGTTGAATCTTCAACCAACAAGATGAATTTGCAACTAAGAAGATTAATTTACAACCAAAAATAGGAATTTTTAGCCAAAAATATATTTTATTTAAAAAAAAGAATTGAAATGTTGATTTAAAAAAAATGGAATTTCTACCAAAAAATGATTTTTTAAACCAAAAGGACGAATTTTAAACAAAATAGTTCAATCCTCGCCTGAAAAATATTTGTATTTTGAACAAAACATTTGCATTTGTAATTTAAAAAAATGAAATTTGACCAAGAGGGATGGAAAAATACAAATTTTTAACAAAATAGTTGAATCCTTACTTTAAAAAGAATTTTATTTATTTGTTTTAAGACTATATAAATATAATATTTATAGGTTTCTCGACAAAATTAAACAAAATAGTTTAAGTTTTCAAAAAATTTACAAAATTTTAGGAAAATTCTTAGGGTTTGAACAGATTTTTAAGACCTTTGAAAAAATTCAAAAATATTTGATAAATGTTCGGAAGTCATTGTAAGGTTTAAGACATATTTAATTTCTTTAAAATTAATTTTGAAGAATGAGCAATCAATTTAAATATTCCCAGGAAGCTTGAAAAAATGTTATGATTTTGAAACCTTTCCAAATATTTTTCAAAACTTCAAAGTTTTATTTTGAAATTTTCAAAATCTGCATTCTGATTTAAGTTTTTTTTCAATCTTATATTATTTTTGAAATTAATAAAAACTTTTTAATATAGTTCAAAATGAATCGAATTTGTCTTAAAAGTTTTAAAAATGTCTGCAAAATTTAAACAAAATTCTTCAAATTTTCGAGATTCTTTCTTCGTAATTTGGCAATCTTTTTAATTGTACTTTTAAAATAAATGTAAAATAAAAAATCATAACATTCTTTTCGAGAAATCTTGTAAATTTTTTCTAGAATGTTGTCATCCTGCAAAATTTTAAAATTTAAATCAACTTCATTTCGCTTAAGATTTGTTCTTATCGGTACTTTTTTAAATTAATTTTTGATTTGATTACTTTTTTGGTTTGGTTGAAAATTAATCTGTCTTTTTAGAAAAATCAACTTTTCTGCTAAAAATTCGTATTTTTTAGTTAAGTTATATTTTTCTTTTAACTTTAACCTTGTTTTGTTGAAATGTCAACTATTTTATTTTGTAATGAAACTTGAACTACTTTTTTAAAAATTCATTTGATGAGTTGAAGATTCATAATTTTAATTGAAAATTTAACTGTGTGAAAATTAACATTTTTGTTAAGAATTTTCATTCTTGAGTTAAAAATCCAATTATTTTATGGAAAGTTCGTTCTTTTGGCTTGAAAATTCAATTAATTGGTAGACAAATCAACTGTTTTGTAAAAAGTTTTCTTTTCTAAATTGAAATTGATTGTTTTTCAATGAAAATTTAACAATTCCATTTTTTTGTTCAAAAGTGACTTTTTCTATACTAAAAATTTAACCATTTGGTTGAAAATTTACGCATTTTGTTGAAAACTAGTTTTTTTTAGTAAAGAAACAATTTAAAAAAAAAATTAATTTGGTAAAAATTTGGTAAAATGATATTTTATTATATTTAAAGTTAATTTGGTTGTTGTTGAAATATCAGCTATTATATTATTTAGTGACAATTTATTTGTTTAGTTTGAAAATTCTCAGTTGAAAATTAAACTACTTTTTTAAGTTTCCCTCTTTGGGGACAATAATTTATTTTTTGAAAATTAACTTTTTTGTTGAAGTTTCATATTTTCGGTTTGGAAGTTCAACTGTTTTGTAGAAGATTCGTTTTTTATTTCAAAATAAAATTTTAAAGTGAAAATTTAACTACTTTATTTTTTAGTTTTCAAATTCAAATATTTGGTTCAACGTTTGTGTAGTTTGTTGAAAATTTGTCTTTCTTGGTAGAAAAAAAATATTGGTTGGTTGAAAATTCAAATTTTTTATTAAAAATTTATGTCTTTTTTTTTAATTTGTTGAATAAAAAAAAATAATTTTTGAATTTAAATGATATCTATTTGATTGAAAATTAACTTTTTTGTTGAAGCTTCACATTTTCAGGTTAATATTTTCAACTGGTTTCTGCAGAGAACTCGTCCTTTAGCATTGAAAATTCAAAACTTTCGTAGAAAATTTAAATATTTTGCAGATGATTCAATTTTTATTTTGATATTAAAAATTAATTTTTTTTAATGAAAATTTAAGAATTCCATTTTTAAGTTGAAAATTTAAATATTTTTCTTCAATTTTTTATTTTCGCAATTCGTCTATTAGCATTGAAAGTTTACATATTTTGATTAAAAATTCATTTCATATAGTTAAAATTTCATCTCATGGTGGAAAATTGAAATTTTTCGCTATTTTTTGTTATAATCCATCTATTATAGTTAACAATCCAGCTATTATATTTCTGCTTTACAATTTATCTTTTTGAAATAAAAGTTTAAGTACGTAATTGAAAATTCATGTATTTTGTTAATAAATGATCTTTTATGCAGAAAACTAATCTTCTTCGTTAAGAAAATTAACTTTTTGATTGAAACTGCAGCTCTCTGATTAGATGTGGAACTCTTTTCTTAAAAATTCTTTTTTTTTTAATATTCATCTTTTCAGTTGAAAATTCTTTTATCAAAAATTCTTTTTTTTTATTACAAATTAATTTTTGTTTCTAGAAATTTTAATATTTATGTCTTGGTCGAAAATTAAATTTTTTTTTAGTTTGAAATTTAAGTAATTGATTGAAAATTCATATATTTTGTTAATAATTCATATTTTTGTAGAAAACGGTTCTCTTTGATTGAAAATTCCTTAGCTTAAAAATTAACTTTTTGATTGAAAATGTAACTCTCTGGTTGAATGTTGAACTCTTTTCTGAAAAATTAATTTTTTTAATATTCACATTTTTGCTTACTTAATATCTTTAGTTCAAATTCATCTCTTTTTATTGAAAATTGATATTTATTTTCTTAAAAATTCGTCTCTTTTAGTTGAATTTACTGACTAAAAATTCGTTTTCTTCGTCAAAATCAATTTGTTTTAACTGAAAATTAACGATTCCATTTTTCTAAAAATTAAAATTTTGTATTTTTTCGGAACCTCCAAATGGTTGATAATTCCGGGTTTTGTTGTTAAAAATTAGTCTTAATTAAATATAGTTAAAGTGCGAAATCAATTTTTAAAATTTTTCATTAGTCGTAGAGTTCAAAGATTTGGATTCAGTTCTAAAAATATAAATCCACGTTATCATTTTCAATGCTCTAAAGTTTAAATTGAATTAATTTAATTAATTAATTAAATTTTTTATAAACTGAACACTTCTTAAATTAAAAGTTAAATTATTTTCCTTTCAAATGCTTCCAAATTTTATTTGAGAATCTTGAAAAATCTGCTGTTGTTTTACATTTTTTATTATTTTTGAAATTTGTTCAGAATTTCTAATCCTGGTTTAAAGAGATTCAAACTTTTCCGAAGTTTTTTGTTAATTCTGCCAAATAAAAAAAATTCCTTAAAATCTTCCACATTCATTTTTTCTAATTTTGTAAATTTTTCTAAATTTTTTTGAATAGTCGCTCAAAATTATATTTTGAAAATAAAAATCATTTGCAATTTTCATAGGAAATATTTTTTATTCTTCTAAAGCCTTTCAAATATCTTAAAAAGCTTCTAAATTTTAAGTTCGAAATATGCTAAAATCTATATTTTGTTTTAAATTATGCCGTGGGCTATTTACACCGAATTCTTTTTTACTATTCGCCGGATTTTGTCGCTACACATAGACACTTTGTTTAAATAATTTCAAATAATTTCATATTTTTAATTTTCTCAAAACTTCTAAAGATTTCTTCAACTTCCTTTAATTTTTTCTAAGAATAATATGTGTTCAATTGTTATTTATACATCGAAATTCAATAATTTGACTCACCAATTAAAATTTTTGGAAAGAGAACAATGAAAATGTAACGTTCAAAATTTATTTTGTAATATTTAACTATAATTACTGATTTTAAATAAACAGTCAAATATTTCTAAATATTAAGTAATTATTATTTTGCTTAATTAAAAAATTTCCTAGTGAATGGTTTAAAAATTGAATAATTTACACTAAAATAATATGTGAAATTTCATAAAAGTTTTTAATTATGAATATATTATTTTGAAGTTCGGGCGTTTACATTTGATTAACTAATAAAACTTTTAAATTCAAATAATTTACATAATTTTTAATGTAAGAAACTGGAAATTCTAAAATTGCGAACTGATTCCTAATCGCGTTGTAAAATTAATTATTATTCTCTTTTTAAATCTCAAAGAACAATTGAATTTAAAAAATCCTTATTAATTTATATTCACAGTTGATCAACTGGGACGACTGAAAAATTCCGAAAAATAAAATTCCTGACGAATAATAAAATTGCCGAAAAATAAATTTACAGATTGGAAAATTACCGAATATTAAAATTGCCGAAAAATAAAAGTAACAAATTCGAAAATTTCCGAATAATAAAATTCTCGAATAATAAAATTCCCGAATTATAAAATTCCCGAATAATACAATTCACGACAGTTTACAATATTACCAAATTTGAAAATTCCCTGCAGTTAATAATATTAACGAATTGGATAATTCCCGAATAATAAAATTTCCAACAGAAAAGTTCCGAATTATAAAATATCCTAATTGGAAAATTCTCGAATTTAAATAATTGCAATTTTTATAAATAGATTACAAATAAAATAATGAATATTTATTTTTTAATTACTTTTAATGTTTAAATTGCGAAAATTGTTGTTTGAATTGAAAGTAACAATAATTTTAAATAAAATTATTCTGGGTGACGAATTTTTTTTAATGTTTATA
>JAWWLR010000054.1:38463882-38479749 GCA_035041075.1 Acraspis erinacei
TACTTTGTAATTTAAAATAGACCCGCGCTTTTCGGTACATGCGCAGTTGTAAAAGTCGCAGTCCTTTAGAATCACAGCATGCAACAGCGTTTTTGTTGACGTACGACGTGACAAATATAATATTTCCTTGAAGTAGAACCATTTTTCAATTATAATTCAATATAATAAATTTAAGAAAACATCTCAAATATTTCGCGGAATAATGAATTTTGTAGCTCTTTTGTTTCTGTCTAAATAGCAATATTTTCCAAGTGTAAAATTTATTTGCGCAATTCTGTTTCATCCATTTATCGGTTGAAGACCCACATGTATGATTAACTTTTACATTAAGAATATTGTCTCCAAAAACTCATATGCATTAGGATGCCTTCGTGCTAAAATACTTCATTCAAACGAACGAGGGCTTCCCACTCTTCGGGCATCTTTTTAATTGGTCAGCCAATGATGCAGGCGAGACAGTACAGGGACCGTGGTGAGAAGTAACGGCACTTCGCAATTTCAAATAACCATGTACGGATAACTTCGAATAAGCGAGATTTCAGTATAGTTTATTTCGACTTCCTACTTAAAATTAATTGAATTTCTTCTAGACTTTTTCCATTAGTTTCAGGAAGGATATGAAAGAGAGTAACAGATCCAGCAAAACAAACAGTTGAAAAAATCCAGAAACTAAAGTAAATTCCAAAAGATCTACTCACTAAAGGATACATTAATTCCGTGGAAAAGGCCACTAAATAACTAAATATAAAAGAACAAGGAACGGCTGATCTTTTAACTTGAATTGGAAAAAATTCTGCCATGAGTATACAGGGAATAGGACCGATTCCCATAGCTGCTGTTATCTGGAAACTAATAAGACTCACAAGTGGCAACCAACTGATAGAAGAAACATCAATTTCGGAACGATATTTGCAAAAAAAGAAGGTACCTACAACTCCTAGAAGAAATGAACAAGAAACTCCAGAAAAGAGAAACAAAACCCTTCTACTGATCCTTTCAACTAATTGAGTAGCTACCAGACCTGCGCAAATTTTTACAGCCACTAGTATCATAAATGAGTGAGACGGCTTTACGGAAAACCCACTATTACTAAAAATCTCTTGAGCATAAGCAAACATGGCTATAGATCCAGACGATATTGAAGCAAAAGCAGCACAACTTACAATCGCAAGTGCTTTAAGGTTGTTTCTCTTTATAAATAGTAGCCTTAAACTGCTCGTTTCAGAATTTGTACTCTCCCTTAGTGCCATTCTTATTTTTTCAATTTCAGGCTGAAGTTCTTTTGCATTTTTCAGTCCTCGTAATCGCAATAAACTCTTCTCAGCAGCATTATCTCTACCTTCAATCAAGTAGAAATAAGGGGATTCAGGCATAAATATAAAAGTAATAAGATGTAAAATTGGAATTACCAGTAATACGACATTCATAGTATTGTATGAGAAATAAGCTCCTATTGAAGCAACAAAGAAGATTCCAGAGTCACTGAATATTACTATAAATGCACTCAACATGCCTCTGATCTTTTTCTCAGCAATTTCACCCACATACATGGCCATTGCATTTAAACAACCACTAGAAGCAATGCCAGCCACAGTCCTTCCACAACACAATGATGCAAAACTGTTCGAGAAGATGATGATAATCAGAGAAATAATTTGAATAGTTGCATGTAACAAAACTGTGTATTTTCTACCAACGCGATCTATCAGAAGAAGGACCATTAAAGAACCAATGATGTTTCCAAGACTTCCCAAAGACGTTATCCATGCTCCTTCTTCTATTGTTATTGGAATTCTTGATTCTTCACTCATCAAAAATGGAATTGAAGGTGAAGACCAGCCGAGGATAGTACCAGCTCCCATCACAGAGATACAACCTGAAAATAATTTACGTTTCTCAGATATACCAAGTTTACCATTTTTAAATTCGAAAATAATTTTTTTATTTCTCAGGAATCACAGTCCGTCCTCTTCTTTACCTAATCCCCATTTTTCCCTTAAATAAATAAATTTATTAAATATTTACCCCTTTCCTCCTTTTTTACAAGATTCCGATTTACTTTTTAAGAATTATAAACAGAAATTCAAGGTATTAGGAAACAAGATCCTTTTAAAGAGATTATTTTTAGTTTTTGATGATTCCAATTTTAAATATTAAGGTCAAAATGCTCCAAAACAGTAGGAACAAGCTAATTTTTTACGAACGTAGAATTTTCAACCCTAGAATATGAATTGTCAACAAAAAAGTTAATTTTATACCAAAATAGTTGAACTGTTAACAGCGAAACATGAATTTTCAAAAAAAGAAAAATAATATCGGATATTTCAGCAAAAAAACATTTTGATTTTAAACAACAAATATTTAAATTCATTTAAAAAAGAATAATTTTCAACCAAATAGTTGATTTTTCAGTCAATAAAAAAATGTTAAACAAATTGTTGAATTTTCAACTAAAAAAACGGATTTTCAACAAAATAGTTATATTTTTAACCGAAGACACGAATTTGATAAAAAAGACAGTTGTATTCTATGAAAAGGAATTAATTTGTAAATAAAATGCAGTTTTTTTTAACAAAATAAATAAATTTTCAGACAATTGCCAAATTGTTGAACCGTGAAAGATGAATTCTCAACTAAAAATGTAATAGTCGATATTTCAACCAAAAAAGCTTTGAATTTTGAATTTAAAAATAGTTTTATTCGTCCTAAAAACAGGACATTTTTACCAAATAATTCATTTTTCAACAACAAATAATTTTAGTCAAGAAAGAAAAAAAAATCAACCAAACAAATTTTTTTAATAAAGAAAGAAAAAATTTCAACCAAAAAATAATTTTTACTCTAAAAGAAAAAAAATTGGAAACAAACTGTTGAATTTTTAAACCAAAAAGACGAATTTTCTATAAAAAATATTGAATCTTCAGCCTGAAAATATAAAATATCAACAAAAATTTAATTTTCAGTTAAATAGTTAAATTTTCTTCCAATATAGTTGACTATTGAACTAAAATCATCAACCTTGAACCAGAAAATAAATTTTTAAGCCACAAAGTAGATATTTTCTACAAAACAGTTCAATTTTCAAGAGGAAAAATGAATATTGTCAACAGAAAGTTAATTTTTAGTTAAAGAGTAAATTTTTCCTCCAAGCTAGTTAAATTTTCAACTAAAAGAATTAATCTTGAATAAAAAAATGAATTTTTAAACTAAAAATACTAATTTTCTACAAGAATGTTGATTTTTAACCCAAAAATATGAATCGTGAACAGAAAGTTGATTTTCAATTAAATAGTTAAATTTCCTTTCAAAATAGTTGAAATTTGAACTAAAACAATCAAGCTTTGAAATGTAACCAAATAGTATGAATTTTCAAAAAAATTAATGACTTTTTAACAAAATAATTAATTTTCATTAAAAGATCGAAAAGAAATCTATTTTTCCATAATTAATGTTATGCAAAATCAGCATGAAAAATATTGAAAATTAGACTTCCAAACTACCTAAATTTTCGACTTATTAGACAAAACAAATAACAATTGAAAAAAGATGGAGAAAAAGGAAAAAGTCAACTAAAACCAGCCACTTACATTTATTTATTATTTATAGGAACACTGCAAGGTCTGATTTTCAGATTCTTATGCTACAAAAAAAAAACATAATGCCTCCAAATTAAAAGCAAATATATAAACTTCCGTCTTTAATAGAGGTTACCTTATATAATTTTGCATTGATTAGTATAGTAATAAAATAATAATATATATAATATATATACATATAATAATAATAAAATATAGTAATAAAAGTTAATTTTTCTAATAAAAATCAAAAGCAATCATTTTAAACAAAAAGGAAAACTCTTCCTGACCGCATTATTTAATTTTGGTAATGTAAAAAAAATCTTAATATATTTAATAGGTTCTCGAAAATCATCAATGATATTTCCCCATTTTAATTAATATCTTTAAAAATAATAATATTCAAAATTCGATCTATTCCAATAATTATTTAGAATTAAAACATTATAATGATCAGATTCATGTGTGCAAATGTATGTATTATAATCCAATATTTTTCACTCAGTAAATAACGACACTAATTAAAATCCTTTGGAAAGTCAAAAACACAGTCTCCAAAATTGAGGATTTTTTAAAAAATATATATTAAAAAAATACAAAAATTAAATTAAATGTTCATATGTTAGAAAGATAATCTTTCACGCAAATTTCACAAAAGGACGATAAATGAAAATCCCGGTGAATATTGCTGAATTAATTTAATTATTTTTATTAAAAAGAAAATAATATATCGAAGAATACGTGATTCAAGGTCACGAGGCTGACTGACATTGCATAAAATTATTTATGAAAAAATAGATTTCTTTCCGATCTTTTAATTAAATTTTTTAATAGAGACACTAAACTCATGATTCGTTGCAATCTACAGGGCTTGCTTATTAATACTATATGAGTTCTTTTAATTGAGGAATGAGGATGTATGCTACAATCTTTTTTAAGTGTCATTATGGCTACTTATCAAAAGATAAGGTTTCTCATGGAAGGTAAAAAATTTTCAATTTTAAAAATAACATTTGATATCTTGTTTTATTTTCATTTCGGAATAATTGATAGTGTTTTTTTGGAGATATTTCTTATAGTTTGGGTTTTTTTCCTTAGATCTGTGAGATTTCTTGTAACGTATGCAATTTAGGGTTTTCCAAAAATGAATGGCACATTTTTTTCATGCTCGATGGCGCGACCCCCCCGCCCCCTCCAATTCTTGAATTTGAAATACAGAATGGCATTTTTTTTTAAAGAAAACAGTTGTTTTTTCATTTAAAAACTTAAAAACTAATTTTTACAAGTTATTTGAATTTTTTACCAAAAATAATGACTTTAGAACAAAATTGTTGAATTTAAAAAAAATGATCAATGAAACTGTCAAGCAGAAAATAAAATTTTCAAGAAAATAATATAACCAAAAAAAGATGCATTTTCAAAGAGAAGAACAAAATTTCAACCAAAATTATTTGCATTTTTTTATTGAGTTAGATTAATTCAATTGGCATTTAAGTGCAAAATATTTATCAATTGTGCTATTTACCTAATTTCAAATCATTGGTCACTTTTATCATGCAATGGTGTCAGTTGAATGTGTTGAAGTATTCAACAGATTTTTCAAAGCTAGCTAGAAAGAATTGATTGAACACAACAATGTCTAGACAATTTGCTATATAAAAGTCGCTAACCATATGAAATAAAAATTTGTTAGAAGAAATAAAATTCCCTTTTAATCCCCTTTCTTGGAAAATATCCCTTTTTTACCTAAAATTGAACTACTGAACTGTCGTGATCTCTAAAAATTGAATTCCACTTACCACTTATAGTAGCGATGAATTGTAATAATGAATTTCCTTCCTCATCTGTTTCTTCAGCAGATTCACATTTCTTGAGATAATTTGTTTTTTGATTCCAAAAGCTTTTGAAGCTTTCCCATGGTGAATTTAATTTCATTATTTTAATACTACAATATATAATGAAGAACGCTCATTTCTGAAAAATTCACACTGAAATTGTTGTTTTGTTATATAGCTCTTATCAAAGTAAAATGACAATCATGTTTTTTATTTTTTTAATTGCACAGCATTCAAGATATTGGAATCCCTCTTGAATTCTACTCGTTTTAATGATTGGTCTATTTTGTAAAAATACAAATATTTCAGAAAATCTACAATTTAAATGTCATACCATTTTCTTTATCTTAACCCTGAACTCCATATTTGTTTGTGTTGCAGAGAATAAGCTTAGCCTAATTTCACTATCATCATTTACTTTTGAATCCAAAATATACTGAATTTCTTCTAAAGTTTTGCCATTCGTATCTGCCATAATAAAAAATACAAATAAAGTTTTACTCGAGCAGAACGTAGCAGAGATGAAAAAACTACCATAGATTCCAAGAGCTTCACTCGTAATTCGAAATATCAATTTGACCAAAAAGGTTGTCGCTAAAGAAGCTATAAAAATAAGAGTCACTGCCGATTTTTTAACACTAACTTTAAAACAATTCTCTTTTAAGAAAGACGAATAAGGATGTAATTCAATAAGAAGAAGCAAGGTGTTAAATAATTGAGAATCCAAAAATTCGTTGTTCGGTTGCTTCCACTACAGAAAAGTCCCCGTTAGTAATTTCTTGGTTTTGATATTTATCCAACACCATTTTAATTCTCTCGATTTCATATCGCACTATTTCTGGATTCTTCGCTCCTCTCAATTTCATTAAAGATTTCAGAGCCTCTTCATCTCTTCTTTGCATTAAAAAAAACTAACTGTTAATTTCATCTCGAGTGAGTCCACTTTATTTGTATTTATATTTATATGGTACTCATTTCACTAGCACTTTGCTTCCCGTTCGGAAATATATTTTCTCCCTCATAGAGGAAGCATTAATGATTTTTAAATAAAATGCAAAGTAAAGTTTTCATTTGAATCAATTTAAGAATATAAATTTACAAAAAATATAAAATTACAAAATAATACAAAAAATTGTTAAATTCAATAATAAATGAATCCCTATCAGTTTTTGTCAGAATTATTTTGAATTATGTTAATGAAAAAAGTTTGACTATAAAAACCGTTTTTTTTCAAATATTATGCACTATCATAGCTCCCTTACTGTTTAATAAAATGTATTAATATTCTAAGTCGATCGATTCATCTCGAATGAATCGATTTTGAATGTAAAATAAATGACCATAACTTTCTTACTCTTTAATAAAATATATAAATATTATAAATCCATCGATTCGTCTCAAATCAACCCATCTTTTCTAATCTTACATTAACTTTAAATTATGAGAATGAAAAAGTGTTACTATAAAAATGAATTTTAAATATAATATAAATGACGATAACTTTCTTACTATTTGACATAATGTATTATTATTATACGTCAATATATTTGTCTCGAAGCAATGAATCTGTTATATTCATACATCAACTTTGAAATATGTTAATGAAGAAAGATTTACTATAGAAAGCCGATTATTAAAATATTACTAAAAACTAAAAAAATTAAATAAGTATTTTTAGAAACCTTTCGGCAACTTTCAAGACATTAGGGGTGAAAATAAATTGACTTCAAATATCATCAATTTATCTGAAACCGTTTTCAAGTTATCGTCTTCACAAAAAAAGTGAGACCTCTACACACACACCCATCCAAACATCCCCATATCTACACATCCGCACACACTCCTCCACACACACACACACAAATCCGGACAATTGCTTAGAACATTGTATCAGAATTTTTTTAATTGAGGACCGTTTGTTTAAATAAAGTAAAATTTGTTTTTAAATGTTACCATTACAAAGCTCAAAATTAAAGAAATTTAAATGAGATTAAAAACAAATTTAAAATCCTATTTAACGTCCAATAATCAAGTTAATGTGACGAATTCCTGAAAATAAAACCGAGAAATCAAGGAACAAATTTCGACAACCACAGCAACGAATTGTGGTTTCGTTGCTGTTCCTACCGAAATTTTGGTGATTATTTTTTACAAATATTTTTTTATTTTGGTTTCATAATAATAAAAATAAAACAAAGTAGAAAGAGCTGTTTCAAATTGCTTAAAATAATATCATTTTGAAAATAACAGTGTGCATTTATATTTTTTTTAACCAGAAATTTATAAAACTTAAAAATTTAAACATGGACAGTTTAACGGCAAGATAAACTTGCATCCAAGAATACAATAGTTAACTTGCCAATCAAAAAATAAATATAAAAGAATAACTTTCAAGAAAATAGTTGAATTTGCAACCGAAGAGATGACTTTAAAAAAAAATACTTGAATTCCTAACCAAAACCAATTCATTTTTAATCAAACTGTTCCATTTTTAACAAAAATTATTAAATTTCTACCCAGAACAGATAAATTTATAACTAAATAGTTGAATTTTGAAACAAAAAGACTAATTTTCAACAAAATAGTTCAATCCAAAACCAAAATAGATTGAATTTAAAAAAGGCAGTGACATTTTTAACGAAATTTATAGATTTATGGATTCATTCAATTCAATAAACTATTGAGTTTAAAGAAGTTGAAAATTTAAACTTTTGCAGTTTAACAGCAAGATAAATTTTCATCCAAAAATAGAACAGGTACATTTTCATTAAAAAAATAAATATAAAAAACAAACTTTCAACAAAATATTTAAATTTTAAACCATAAATTTACATTTTAAATCAAAGAGATGAATTTTTAACAAGTTAATTCAATTTCGAAACAAGTAGTACATTTTCAATAAAAATAGACGAATTTTCAAAAAAATAGTTGCATTTTCAACCTAATTTATGGATTCATTTTGAAATTTAGAGCATTGAAAATGATAGCGCGGATTTATATTTTTTAATCAGAAATCCTTAAGCTTAAAAAAACGAACTTTTAACCCGAAAAAAAGTTTTTAACAAATTATTTCAATTTTGAAACAATTAGTTTAGTTTCCAACCAAAAAATATGAATTTATCAACAAATTTTTCATTTTTCTCATTCCTGTCAAATATATCTGGCGTGTAAGCTTATGACTGGAGGTTAATTGTTTGTTATCATGCCACTCGTAAAAAAGATAACCTTCTAGATTTAAGAATTTAAAAATTAATTATTGCATGTAGAAAATATTGCATGTAAAAATCAGACTTCACAGTCCAGAATGCTCTCAAAACAAGAAAAAAGATTGATTTTTCACCAATTTTTTCAATATGAAACACTTTAAATTAAATTAAATTTGAATTAAATTCACTTTAAATTAGTTTTTAAGTCGCAATATATTGAAAAGAGTTGAGTTTTGAAGCTGAAACAGTCGAATTTTTTAGAAAACAGTTGACTTTTAAACCAGAAATTATGAATT
The DNA here is from genome assembly GCA_035041075.1 of Acraspis erinacei. Taxonomy (NCBI): domain Eukaryota; kingdom Metazoa; phylum Arthropoda; class Insecta; order Hymenoptera; family Cynipidae; genus Acraspis; species Acraspis erinacei. The sequence continues at coordinate 38,472,795 of JAWWLR010000054.1, forward strand.
TTTCAACAAGAAATATGATTTTTAACAAAGAAAGTGTTGGAATTTTAAGCAGAAGTAAGTAGTAGTTGAATTTTCAACTTAAAAAGATGAATATTCAACCAAATGATCGAATTTTCTAATAAAAAAGAATCAAATTCACCTTCATAAACAAATAGTTCAATTTTCAAACAAGTAGATTAATTTTCTACCAAAAAACAGACGAACTTTCTAGAAAATAGAAGAATTTTTCAAGAACATAATTCAATTTTTAACTGGAAATTAAATACTTAAATTTTTAGTTAAAAAAATTAATGTTTAACAAAAAAGAAAAACGTATTTGTTTCCAAACAGTTACATTTTTAATAAAAAATATTAAATTTCTGAGAAACAGATTAATTTTGAAGTAAAATGACGAGTTTTCAATAAAAATAATGAATTTTAAACAAAATAGTTCTATTTTGAAACGAGAAGTTTAATTTTCAATCGATAAATATAATTTTTAACCAAATAGTCAAATTTTATAACAGTTTATAACAGTTGCAATATTAATAAAAAAAAACTAAAAAAATTAAAATATTATTGTTGATATTTTCAAGCCAAAAATATCAATTTTTTACAAAACATTTGTATTTTTAACTAAAAGAGATGAAATTTCGATAAAAAAATATGACTTTTGAACTAAAATGATGAATTTTCAACTGGTATAGTTGAATTTTTATACCTGAAAAATGAATTTTCAACCAGAGATTATATTAGAACTAAAATAATGATTTTTTAAAAATGATTTCAATTTTCAAACAAGTAGTTTTATTTAAAAAAAACAGATTGATTTCTAAGTAAACACTTGTATTTTTGAGAAAAAAAGATTTCATTTCTACCAACAATATTAATTTTCTACCAAATAAGACGAATTTTTACGACAAATATTAAATTTTCAACCAAATAGTTGCATTTTCAATCAAAGTGATGAATTTTGAAGTAAAATAATAAATATTCAACGAAAATAATTCATTTCTTATAAATTAGTTCAAATAGATGAATCTTCAACCATAACATTAATTTTTAACCAAAAATTTGCATTTTTTAGACAAAAAGAATACTTAAATTATCAGTTGATAAAATTAATTTAAAAAACGAAAATTCAAAAAAATATTTAAAATCAAATTTTTATATTAAAAAAAATCGTAGTCAAAAAGAAAATTTAAATATCCAAATGAGGTGGAAAAATATATAATTTTAAAGAAAAAATTGTTGATTTTTGTAAAACAAACGTCAGGGAGATTTTTTTTCTCAAATAAAAAAAAACGTGTCGGTTAATTATCTATAAAAATCAACCTACTTCCTCGTTGAATTATGGGATTTTCAACAAATTTATTATATGATGGCAAAAAATATAGGCAATTTTTAGTGCAATTTTTCTTTTACTGAAATTTTCTCGTTCTCTTTCAGAATTCGTTAAGAAATTCTTTAAAAAGTTCAAAAGTAACAAAATGCCGGCGGTTTTTCTAAAAATGTTCAATTTCAATTTTGTTTAAATTCCAAAGTTTTGTTATTTTATTTTTTATTTTTGCCAAAACGATACAAGATACGAAAAAAATCAAAGGCATATACTTTTTTGTCAGAAAGAAAAATGAATTCTATTTTCGGGAGTTGAAAATAATTCATAAAATGTTTAAAATGTTAAAACAGAGAAAATAACTCTAATGAATTTATTTTTTAAGCAAAATTTCCAGTTTTCTAACTTATTATTTTGAAAGTATTAAAAATGAAATTCAATGTTTATTTAAAAAGTAATTCTTTATTCTAAAAATTACGAAAATTCCCAATACGAAAATCCAACTGTTTTTCGTTTAAAGTTTATTCTTTTCGGTTGAGAAGACAGAAATTTTGGTTGATTCTTTTTTCGTTTAAAATTTTATTCAGTTCAAAATTGAATTATTTTGTTGAAAATTGAACAATTTTGTAAAAGATCATACTTCTTGGTTGAAAAATCGACTGTTCGGTTGAAAATTAATCTTTTTGGCTTAAAAATTTAACTATTTTAATTAACTTTTTTGTCTTTCTTGACTATAAAATTTGTTATGTTTAAAAATTCAACAAAAAAATTGAACACGAATCTCTTTTGCTTAAAAATCTAGATAATTGAATTCATTATTCAAACATTAAAATTTTTGTTAAAAACTCATACATATTTTTAGAAAATGCATGTCTTTCGGTAAAAAAATAACTAAAAAACTGGTTGAAAATTTATCTATTCGGTTTAAAATACATTTCCTTGATTAAAAATGCAACTAATTGGTTAAAAATTGACTTTTTTGTAGAAAATTCAACTGTTTGGTTAAAAATTCGTGTAATTTGTTGAAATTTTTTTTGTAGACATTTAATCTTCTGGTATAAAATTCAACTTTTTGGATAACAATGTATGTAATTTATTAAAAATTAATGTTTTGATTGGAAAATCAACTACTCGGTTAAAAATGAAATTGGTCAAAAATGTATGTTGTTAAAAATTCTTTTAAAAAATCGCCTTTTTTGGTGAAAAATTAATTTTCTTGGTAATCTTTTTGGTTGAAAATTCGTCCTATTTGATAGAAAATTAATCTTCTTGGTTTCAAATTCAAATCTCTGGTTAAAAATATGGGTATTACGTTGAAAATTAGTTTTTTTATCGAAAAGTTAACTATTGGGTTGAAATTTTATATATATTGTTAAAAAATCGTCTTTTTGGGTAGAAAGTTAAACTTCTTGGTTCAAAATCATGTAATTTCCCGAAAATTAGTTTTTTTTTTTATTGAAAATTTAACTATTTCGTTAAAAATTAATGTATTGTGTGGAAAATCCATTATTTATTTTTGTAGAAAATTAATATTCTTAATTTAAAATTAAACTCTTTGGTTAAAAATGTATTTAATTTATTGAAAACTAATTTTTTACATGAAAATTAAACTATTTGGTTAAATATTCAACACTTTTGATGAAATATAAAAAAATAAAAATTATATAAAATCTAATATAATATAATAATATATAAAAAATATAATATTATTTAATTAATTAAAAAATATGTTAATTTTTATATATGTATGAAATTCAACAATATGGTACAAAAATAACTGTTTTGTATAAAATTCGTTTTTTAAAAATTATTATTGAATATTAGTTCTCACTGAAATTTTAATTTCTATATTTGTGGTTAAAAATTCGTCCTATTTTGTTTTTTTTATTGAAAATTTACCTATTTCGTTTAAAAATAATGTATTTTTTAAATTTATTTTTTATTTTTGTAGAAAATTAATACTCTTAATTTAAAATTAAACTCTTTGGTTCAAAATGTATTTCTTTCTCGTTGAAAACTGAAATTATTTGGTTAAATATTCCAACACTTTTGTTGAAAGCTCAGTTTTCTGGCTTGAAAATTCAACAATTTTGATGAAATATAAAAAATATATAAAATCTAATATAAAATAATAATCTATAAAATACATAAAATATAAAAAATAGAATAATATTAAATTAATTAAATAATATGTTAATTTTTATATATTTATGAAATTCAACAATTTGGTACAAAAATAACTGTTTTGGTCTACAATTCGTTTTTTTTTTAAAATTATTATTGAATATTAATTCTCAATGAAATTTTATTTTCTATATTTTTGGTTAAAAATTCGTCCTATTTGGTAAAAAATTAAACTTCTTAATTGAAAATTCTTTTTTCTCTGGTAGAAAATTAATCTTCTTGGCTTAAAATTCAAATCTCTGGTTAAAAATATGGGTATTACAATGAAAATTAGTTTTTTATCGACAAGTTAACTATTGGGTTGAAAATTTACGTATTTTATTAAAAAATCGTCTTTTTGGATAGAAAATTAAACTTCTTGATTAAAAAATCATGTATTTTCCTGAAAATTATATTTTTTATTGAAAATTTAACTATTTCGTTAAAAATTAATGTATTTCGTTGAATATCCCTTTTTTATTTTTGTAGAAAATTAATATTCTTAATTTAGAATTAAACTCTCTGGTTAAAATGTATTTATTTGATTGAAAACTAACTTTTTTAAATGAAAATTTAACTATTTGGCTAAAAATGTATGTAATTCATTAAAAATTAATTGTTTTGTTTAAAAATTCAACGATTTGGTTAAAAATTTATTTCTTTTTCGTTGAAAATTGAAATTATTTTGTTAAATATTCAACTTTTTTGTTGAAAGCTTTTACCTACATAAAATATTTAAAAAATAATATTAAATTAATTAAATAAAATTGTTAATTTTTATATATGTATTAAATTCAACAATTTGGTACAAAAATAACAATTTTGTATAAAATCGTTTTTTTTTTTTAATTATTATTGAATATTAATTCTCAATGAAATTTTAATTTCTCTATTTTTGGTTAAAAATTCGTCCTATTTGGTAAAAAATTAAACTTCTTGATTGAAAATTCTTTTTTTCTGGTAGAAAATTAAACTTCTTGGTTTAAAATTTAACTTTTTGGTTAAAAATGTATGTAATTCATTAAAAATTAATTTTTTGGTTTGAAAATTCAACTATTTGGTTAAAAATGTAATTCTTTTTTGTTGAAAATTAAAATTATTTGGTTAAATAATCAACTGTTTTGTTGTAATATAATAAGATATAAAATACATAAAATGTAAAAAATATAATAATATTAAATTAATTAAATAATATGTTAATTTTTATATATGTATAAAATTCAAATATTTGGTAAAAAAATAACTGTTTTGTATAAAATTCGTTTTTTAAAATTATTATTGAATATTAATTCTCAATGAAATTTTAATTTCTCTATTTTTAAAAATTCAACTATTTGGTTAAAAATATATTTAATTTCTTGAGAAAATTAATCTTCTTGGTTAAAAAATCATTTTTTTGCTGAAAATTATTATTTTTTTATTGAAAACTTAACTATTTCGTTAAAAATTAATGAATTTTGTTGAAAATCCCTGTTTTATTTTTTTTAGAAAATTAATATTCTTAATTTAAAATTAAACTCATTGGTTAAAAATGCATGTATTTTGTTGAAATTTATTTTGTTGAAATTTATTTTGTAGAAAATGAATCTCCTTGGTTTAAAATTCAACTTTTTGGTTAAAAATGTATGTAATTCATTGAAAATTAATTTTTTTTTCGTCGAAAATTCAACTATTTGGTTAAATATTCAACACTTTTGATGAAAATTTATTATTGAATATTAGTTCTCAAGGAAATTTTAATTTCTCTATTTTCGGTTAAAAATTTGTCCTATTTTGTGGAAAAATAAATTTCTTGATTGAAAATTCTTTTTTTTCTGGTAGAAAATTAATCTTCTTAATTTAAAATTCAACTCTTTCATGGAAAATGTAGGTATTTTCTTGAAACTTAGTTTTTTTGGTTGAGAATTTAACTATTTGGTTAAAAATATATGTAATTTCTTCAGAATTATTATTTTTTGATAAAAAATCAACTATTCGGTTAAATATTCAAAAGTTTTGTTGAAAATTCATGTTTTTAGCTTGAACATTTAAAACTTTTAATGACAATTTTTTTCTCTTTATTCATATAAAATAAAACTGTTTCGAAGCAAATACGTTTTTTTAAAATGATTATTAATTCTACTGAATGAAATTTTAACCTCTCAATTTTTTGATAAAAATTCGTTTTATATGGTAGAAAATTAACCTTCTTGGTTGAAAATACAAATATTTGGTTAAAAAATCATGCTTTTTATCGAAAATTCTTTTTTTTACTTTGTGAAGAAAATTAATCTTCTTGATTTACAACTCAACTCTGGTTAAAAATGAATGTATTTTGTTAAAAAATTATTTTTTTCAGGCAGAAAATTAATCTTCTTGATTTAAAATTGAACTATTTGGTTAAAAATGTACGTAATTAATCTCATCGCCCCAAAAAAGTGTAAAAAAACTGTCCTGAGTCAGAGGACTTGACTTAGAATACATCGCAAAAAAGGACGTAAATAACGCAGATAAGAAATGGAAGAACTCTGATATTGACGTTCTTGACATTTCAAGCTCGAAAATGTCTAAAGAATTATGCATGGTATGAATGATAAAAATTGAGTGTATCTAAATCTTTTAATAGTTTGACAGCGAAAAAAATATAATTATGAATGTGGACGTATGGGACGTCAATCGACTGTCATTTTATAATCTAAGGATCCTAACCACTTACCGAAAAGGGATCGCCTATATTGGGTTCCCCGAAGGGATTGTCGTCCTCAAATCCAGACATTTTGCGCCGAAATGGATGTTATTAATCCAACGAGGTCCTGTAGTAGTAGAGCACAAATTAAATAAATTATCACCGATTTTAAAGCCGACTATCCATCGTTTGCCATTCTTTTTTCAACGTATCACGTATCTGATCTATGTGACTCAATACACGGTGCATAGCGTAACTTCAGACGATTGGCTGACTAACCGCCTGACGTCAATGATATTAAATAAATCCCGCGAAGCGAATAAATTGAATACACGAGTAGGAGTGGGCATAAAAATTGAGGAATCGAACCTTCCTTTTAATGCATTTTTCAAACCAAAAGAAAAGTTTTCAATTCTATGGAATTTTACAAAGTTATCGCTGTTCGCTTAATTTTAAGGTTATGTTCGATCAGATTTTATCGATTTTAGCTTCACGAGCTTCACAACTGTTTTTTAATATACATATAAATTTAAAATATAGATATAAAAGATATAATTGGTTTAAAAATTAATTTTTAAATAGGATTTTGTTGGTAATTTGGTATTTTTTTTAAATTTGAACATCATGGGTAAGGTAGATACCGTCCTTATCAAAATATGAGTTTTCGAACCGCTAGGTAGCGCTAACTGATCTCGTCAAACTTCCGCGAAAATTCAAACTTGATGTTTGAATTTAACTTTTTTTGAGTAAGAATTAAATCATTTTCTGTTGTTTAAAAATTCAACCATTTATTTGAATGTTTACATCTCTTT
>JAWWLR010000054.1:38509922-38520614 GCA_035041075.1 Acraspis erinacei
ACTGTCGACTAAGACAAGAAAAAAAATCGATTTTTTGAAACTTTCACACTAGTATAGCCCCTTAATTCGAAAATCTTTTACTTTAAAAATTTTCCACTTTAGATTTTTACTTGTTAATTTAAAGAATTTTAAAATGCAGTCTTGAAGATTTAAACAATTACAAATTAAAAGCGTTTCAAGTTGAACATTTTGAATTTAAAAAATAAACTTTTTTATTCTGTCAACTGTAAATTAAAAAAATATATATTTTAAAATGAATCTGTACTTTGGGTATTAAAAAGTGAACAATATTTTATTTGTGAACACGATTCTAAATTCGTTAAAAATATAAGAATTTCCAGATTTTAACGTTAAAAATTAAATTGTTTCAATTCGAAAGTCTTATTCATTAAAAGTATGTAAACATCAATTTAAAATAATTTAAATTTTTTAATTAAGAATTTAATTAAGAATATTTATCAATATTTGACTATTCATTTAAGGCGAATAAATTGAAACTAAATATTTAAAAGTAAACAATTTGAAACTGAATTGTTTGACATAAAAGCTTTAAATCGGTAAAATTTCGAAGAGCTTTTAAACTTTGAACGTTAGAATTTTGTTTGTTCTTTTTAAAAAATGATTAATTTGTAGTGAAATTGTGAAATTTTGATGTATAAATAGAAATTGAACACTTATTATTTGTAGAAATAATTTCAAAGAATTTAAACGTAATGTGTGTACCGGTAAAATTTGGCTATCGGTAACGAAATTTTGGTGCAAATAGCCACAGCCTAATTTAAAAAAAACTGTCGACTTTTTTCTAATTTCAAACCAAAAATTTACAAGTTTTTTAAGAATTGTGAAAGACTTCAAAAGAATAAAAACATTTTCTTAAGATTCCTAGGAAAATTGAAAATGATTTTTCGTTTTGGGTCATTATTTTAAAAGATTTCCAAAATTTCTCAAGATTTTGAATAATTGAAGAAGTGTTCAGAAAAAAAGTCAATTTTTAAATTTTCAGCGTTGCTAGCTTCAAATTGTTTAAAGTAATATAATTCAGGGTGTCTACTCTACCTGGAAAAATCTGGAAACCTCAGGGATTTTTTTATAAAGTCAGGGAATTTTTTCGAGTGTTATTTTTTTTGTTTAATTGCATTATAAAAATTAAAAACGATGACTCTTCATGTGTAAAAAAAACTTTATATTACTGTATTTAACTATTTAGTTGAAATATTTTTTTTTGTTTTCTTAAAAAATAATTTTTTGAACTGAAAATTTAACTATTCTATTTTTGGTAGAACATTGATCGCTTTTAGTTGAAAATTCGTTGTTTTTTTTTTAGAAAATTAATCTTCTTCACTGAAAATTAATATTTTTCCTTAAAAATTCAACAGTTTGTTTGCACTTTTTTCTCCCTTTTTGACAGAAAAATCTTTAAAAACTACAATATGTTTTGTTTGAAATATAACTACTATATTTTTTGTTCCAAATTTATCTTTTTGTGGATAAAAATTTAATTAATTGATTGAAAGATGAACTATTTATTTTTAATCAATTTTTTTGCGCAAGATTCGTCATTTTAATTGATAATTAATCTCTTTAGTTGAAAAATGAGCTATTTTGTTGAAAAATCGTCTTTTTGGTAAAAATTAATCTTTTGGGTTGAAAATTCATCTTTTTTGTTTAAAGTTGAACTATTCCCGTTAAAGATTTCTTCATTTGAATCAAAAATTTATCTTTATGGTATAAAATTTAACTATTCCAGGTACAGATTAATTTTATTTAAAAAAATTTTTTTGATCAAAAGTAGAACTACTTGGTTGAAAGTTAAACAATTTAGTTAAAATATCATCTTTTTGGTTTAAAATTCATCTATTCCAGTTAATGAATCATCTTTTCAATTGAAAATTCATCACTTTGGTTGAAAATCTGCCTGTTTTTGTTTTGTTTAAAATTAATGTTTAAAAATTTACCTATTTCGTTAAAAAAATTATTTTTTGTAAATTCCACTATTTATTTGGAAATTCATGTAGTTCGTTGAAAAATATCAGCAATAATTTTACCTAAAAATGCACTGAATTTAAAAAATAAGATTCTAAGATAAAAATTTGTTTGAAGTATTATTCAAATTCGTGAAAAATACCTTATTTATAATAAATTCGCGAAACTGTCTACATACTCTGAGTTATTTTTTCTGAAAAATGTAAAATGTTTAACTGACTTTAAAATTATTAATTAAATTATTAATTATTAATAATTGATTAATTATTAATTGTTAATTATTATTTATTAATTATTAAATTATTATTAAAATTATTAATATTTTTTGTTTAAATTTAATTTGTTGAACTGAAATGTAACTATTTTCTTAAAAATTCATTTTATTTTTTGAAGATTAACCTATTTTGTTAAACAAAATTTTTTGCTTAAAAATTCTAATTTAACTGAAAATTGACCTTGTTTGTTATAAATTCAACTGTTTTATAGTAAATCTCCATTTTTATTTTTTTTTATTGAATAATTTTATTATTTTAGTAGAAAATTTTGACTGCTTGATTAAAATTTAACTTTGTGGTTCAAAATTATTTTTTAAACAGAAAATATAACTATTGCGTTTTTTGTTGAACACTTTTATTTGAAAATTGTTCTTTTCTAAATGAATATTTAACTATTTGGTTAAATATTCAGGTATTTTATTGAAAATTCGTATTTTTTGGTTGAAAATTCAATTGTTTTGTGGAAAAATGAACTCCTTGGTTAAAAAATTGGAAAAAATGTTAGGTTAAAATTAAATCAAACATTTTTGGTTGAAAACTTATCCTTTTTTGTTACAAATTCATCTATGTGGTTGAAAATTTATCTTTACCGGTTTAAAAGTCAACTTTTTTTAACCAGCGACTCTTTAGCTTGAAATCTTGACTCTTGTGTTAAAAATTTGTCGTTTTGGATTGAAAATTCATCGTTTGCCGTAGACAAGATATCTGTTTTATTTAAAATGTTATTTTTATGTTCGAAAATTAATTTTTTTATCAAAAAATCAACTTTTTCTGAAAAATTGCTCTTTTTGGCTTGCAAACTTAACCATTTTGTTGAAAAATCATATCTTGTCTGAAATTGAAACTATTTCGTTGTTAGTGTAACTGTGTAGTTGTAAATTATTTTTTTTCTTGAAAAATCTTCTTCTTGGGTTGAAAATTCACCTCTTTCTGTTTAAAATCGTTTTGGCTTGAAAATTTAACAATTTGGTGGAAAGTTACGTTCTTTCTTGATTGAAAAATTTGTCATGGTTGAAAATTCGTATTTTTTGTTTGCATTCAACTATTTTGAGTTTAAATAAAGATTTTTGTTTGAAGTTTAATCTTCTTTTTTTGTAAATACGACCATATGGTTGAAAATTCAACTATTGGGTTAAAAATTCAACTATGCTGTTAGAAGTCCTTTTTTTTTGTCGAAAATTTAGATGTTTTATTGAACGTGTCTTTTTGGAAAGAAAATTCGTCCCTTTGGGTTTCAAATTCAACTATTTGTTTAAAAATTCAACTATTTTTTGGTTGAAATTTAATAATTTTTGTTTGAAGATTCTACCATTTGTTTGAAACTTCAACTAGTTTGTTGAAAATTTGCCTGTTTTACCTGCAAGTTAAACTATTTGAATGTCAATGTAACTGTTTTGTCTAAAATAATATTTTTGTTGTTGAAAAACTTAACTATTTGGTTGAAAAATAACCTTTTTTAGATAAAAATTAACTCTTTTGTTCAAAGTTTATCTTTCTACACATTAAATTTATTAAAAAGAATTTATTCCTTAATTATTCTCCTATTTTCGTGAAAATTTCCCATCTTTTGAGAACATTTTGGACTGTGAAATCTCCTGAATTAATTAAAACATTTTTTGTTCAGAGAGTGGATCGAGATTGATAAGAAGAAGCTTTTGGAGATTGCCAGGCGAAATGCGATAAACATGATTAAACGTGGCGCACTTCCTCTGGCACAGAGGGATAAAGCTATTGCTGCCATACAAGCTGGAGGAAAAACAGTTGATGAACTCACAGGTAGGTTTACATCAAACTTAAAACCAAAAAAATGCAGTCATAAAATAAAATAGCTTATCCTATCGTGAAAAATAAAATTATTTTCAGATTTCTGCAAAACCCTTTCGAAATCTGAAGCTCTCGGAGAATTATCGAGTATTTCATCAGACGGTGATGGTAGTGGATCAGAAAAGGGTTTCCATCATCCTTTCCTTCTAAAGGAGAGGCCCAATTCTATCATAATGAATATTAGAGTGAGTCTTTGTAAAACACTTCAAGCTTTCTTTTTTTTGCGTTGATGATCATTTATAAATGAATAAAATATTTATTTTCAGGACGCAAAGCAGTTGCCGACAAAAACGTTTCAAGAAAAAACGGCCGAATCGTCGAACCAGCTGCGATTGCAATTTCCAGTTTCAAGTGGCCAACTTCATCGAAAGACTGGTAAAATTACGGATAGAATTACAAATTTTTACAAAATACTTGAATTTTCAACAGAATAATTAAATTTTTAACATGATAGTTGAATTTTCAACTTGTTTATATTTGAATAAAAAAAAGATGAAATTTTGTACAAAAGAAAAAGAATTTGAAAGTCAAAAAGAAGAATTTTCAACAAATAAAGATTTTTCGAACAAGAAATAAATAAAAGTTTATCAAAATTGTTGAAAATTCGAGCCAAAAGACGAATTTTCTCTATAAAAATTGTATTTGCAAAAAAAAAAATATGACTTCAGCGAAAAAGTTAATTTTCCCCGAAACTGATGAATTTTTACCCAACAGAAATGAAATTCCAAACCAAGCAAATTATTTTTTTTTTACCCGAAAAGGAGAATTTTCAACTAAAAAAGATCAATCTTTAAAAAATGGAAAAGTTACATTTTCGGTTAAAACTTCATTTTAAACACAAAAAGTGCTTTTCCACCAAGAAAAAAATGAAATGTTTAATAAAACAGATGAATTTTTAAATCACAAAAGATAATAAGTTTTAAAAAAATGGTAGATTTCAGTTGACATTTTTCCATCAAAATATGAAATTTTAAACAAGAAATAAGTTTCTACAAAAAAAAGACGAATTTTTAACCAAAAAGGATTTTTATTTTCAAACCAGATTTTTTAAATAGATCTGTTTTCGTACAAAAAAGATTCCAGATAACTTTTCAATATGAAAATATGAATTTTTTTACAAGCAGTAAGTTTCTACGAACAAAAATTGAACTTTTAATCCAAAAAGACGAATTTTTTCAACGAAAAACGAGGAATTTTTAATAAAATAGTTGAATTATCTACCAAATAGGTGCAATTTTATCCAAGAAAGATGAAATTTGTACTAAAACAGGCATTTTTAATAAAAAACGAAAAAAAATGTAAGTTGAATTTTCATCAAAAAAAGATTTCAGTTCATTTTTCAACACCAAAATATAAATTTAAGAAAAGTAAATTTTCTATGAAATAGTTAAATTTTCAACTAAAAATTTGCAAATTTATCCAAGAAAGATGAAAATTCCCTTAAAACATGATTTTTCAATTTAAAAAAATAGTGGAATTTTCATACAGAAATTATTTCAGTCCTTTTTTCAACGCCAAAATATTAAATTCCAAGAAAAAGTAAGTTTTCTACGAAATAGTTAAATTTTGAACCAAAAAGTATGACTAACAAAATTATTGAATTTTTAATTCAAAGAAAATTGCCGTTCACTTTCCAACCCCAAAATAAGAATTGTAAACAATAAGTTAATTTTCTGCTAAATAGTCGAATTTTTAACCAAAAAGTGTGACTTTTTAAAAAGATTGTAAAATTTTCACTTAAACAGTTGGATTTTTGTCATAAAAAATTAAAATTCTACTAAAACAGGTGAAGTTTTAAATCAAAAAGACAAATTTTCAAGAACAAAGAGTGTAATATTGATTAAATTAAAAAGATAAAGTTTCGGGAAAAAATAGTTTTTATCCAAAAAAGATTTCAGTTGACGTATCAACAATTTTTTTTAAATTTTTAACCAGATAATAAAATTTGGAACTAAGAAGATAATCATCAGGGACCCCTTCTCCCCCTTAAGCTGTTATGTAATTTCTTTTTTTTTTTACAAAGTTTGGAATTTTAGAGTCAAATAATTTGGGATTTGCTTCTAGAAAGCGAATGGGTACCTGTGCCGCCGAAAAAGCCAGAGCCCAAAAAACAATTTGTACCGGCGAGTGAACCGCTTCGTTCTCTGCCGGCTCCACTTCCAGTACCAGCTCCACTTCCGGTACCAGCGCCTGTTCCGGCTCCTGAGCCGGTGAAACAGCCTTCAATTTTCCCCCCAACAGTGCCTGCCGATGTTCGTAAAATTATCCAACTTTATTAATTATTTGCTTCGAAAATCGACAGGAACTAGTAACTATATATATTTCCGTGTTGTAATTTCTCTTTTCAGAATGTGGATGTAGGTTTGATCGTGTCGCAGAGACTTGCTGCTATGAGAAAATTGAGGGAAAATCCACATGACGTTTGCGCTTTAAATGAAATGTACCGAGCACAGAATGAGGTGAGTTTAATCAATTTTACAATGACTTAATAAGTTTGAAAATTAGTATCATATTTCAGCCTAATACCCCTTTTTAAATAATTCCTCTTTTTCACGTTTTTTTTGTTTTGCTTAAATGCGAAGTAGTAGTAGTAACCAATAAGAAAATCCAACTTATATTTTGGGTAAAGGTTAATTTTTGTTTGCCTAAAAGTCTACTATTGTATTTTTGGTTCGGAATTCATTTTGTTTGGTTAAAAATTCTATGATTTGGTTGATTAAATTGAACTATTTTGTTGAAAATTCATTTTATTTTTGGTTAAAAATTAATTTTTTAACTTGATATTTTTTAGTTAAAAAGTCAACTATTTGCTTGAGAAATGATCTCATTTAGTTGAAAATGCATCTTTCTTACTTGAAAATTAACGTTCTGGTGAAAAGACTTCTGTTTTCTAAAACATTTGACTTTTTAGCTTGAAAACTTCATTCTTTCGTTAAAAATTGCACAATTTGAGTAGAAAATTAATCTATTTCATTGAAGATTCGACTATTTTTTTGTTAAAAATCCGTTAAAAATTTTTTTTTTTGTTTGAAAAGTAATAACTGCAAATTTAACTATTGTATTTTGGGTTGAAAACTTATTTTTTGTCGGAAATTCAAATGTTTATTTGAAAATTCATCCTTTTGCATTGAAAATTCACATTTTTCTTATAGTAACAAAAATCGTTTAGAGATTCTAAATTAACTTTCTTAGTTTTAAATTTGGTAAAAATAAGATTAGAGGCTATAAAATTCTTTCACTTCTAGAAAGTATTTATTATTTCTTTACCTGAAAAGGATGTGAATCAGTTTTAATATGGGACGATTTCTATGCAATTATATATTTTTAATTGCGGAAAATGAGATTTTATATAAAATGATGGGTAAAAATACATTTTAAAGGTATTACCTATTACTATTTAGTGGTGAAAGAATAATTATGAGTAATAAAAGAAAGAGTAATAAAATTTATTTTCAATCTTAAAACAGCCTAATGGAAGCTCTAAACCATTTTTTTTTTTAATAAAATAACATTTATGTCAGTAGTTTTTCACCAAAAGGAAGAAATTTATTTAGAAGCGTTTGCAGAATAAAAATCACCAATTTTTTGTGCACCGTATAATTTATTTTGTTGAAAATTCGTATTTTTTGGTAGAAATTTTTTTTTCGGTAATTCGTTGCTTTTTTTTTGTTAAAAATCAAATTTTTTATCTGAAAAATAAAGAACTCCATTTTTTATTCTAACATTATCCTTTTTAATTTCAAAATTCAACTATTTTATTTGATTTTTCTAAATATAACTGGATGAAAGTTCGTGTTCTTTTAATAACATTTTTAACTGAAAATTCTTCTTTTTTCTAAAACATTCAACTTTTTAGCTAAAAAACTTAACCCTTTCGTTAAAAATTCCACTATTTGGGTAGAAAAATAATCTTCTTTGTTGAAAATTAATATTTTTGAATAAAGATTCAACTGCTTTGTTAAAAATCCGTTAAGAATTAATTTTGTTGTTGTTGAAATGTAATAACTGCAAATTTAACTATTTCATTTTTGGTTGAAAACTGATCATTCTTGTTAGAAAATGCAACTGTTTTGTGGAAAATTCGTCCTTTTAGAATGAAAATTCATATTTTAGGGTTAAAAATTCATCTTTCTTGTTTGAAAATTTAACTGGCTTCTAAAGAATTCATCTTTGTCACTTTAAAATTCAACCATTTAGTAGAAAATTCGTCTTGGTGTAGAAAACTAATCTTGTTTGTTGAAAATTCATCTTTTTCTTTGAGGATTCAACTATTTTATTTTGAAGTTTTTAAATTTAAATTGATGAAACTTCGTTTTTTAAATTAATTTTTTAACGGAAAATTCAACCATTCGAATTTGCTTGAAAATTGACTTATTTTAGTTGAAAATTCAGCTATCGGGATGAAAATTCATCTTTCTTGCTTGAAAATTCACTTTCTGGTTGAAAATTCTTCTGTTTTCTAAAACGTTCGACTTTTTAGATTGAAAACTTAATTCGTTCGTTAAAAATTTCCCAATTTGGGTAGAAAAGTAATTTTCTTTGTTGAAAATTAATCTATTTGATTAAAGATACAACTATTGTGTTAAAAATCCGTCAAAAATTTATTTTGTTTTTGATGAAAAGTAATAACTGCAAGGTTAAAAATTCATCTTTCTTGGTTGAAAATTTAACTCGCTTCTAAAGAATTCGTCTTTGTGACATGAAAATTCAACTATTTTGTTAAAAATGCGACTGTTTGATGTCGAATTTTAAACTTTCTTGTATGAAAATTCGAACATATGTTTGATAAATGCATCTTTGTAAGAGAAAATTTAATTATTTTGCTGAAAAATCAACTATTTTGTTCAAAATTTTAGATTTTTTGAAAATTCAACAGTTTTTGAAAGACTTGGTCTTAAAAGGCCCACTCTTTTGTTGAAAGATTGTCTCTTGCTTAAAAATTTGAACTAGTTGGTTGTGCGTGCAACTATTTAGTTAAAAATTAATTTAATTACTGAAAATTTATCTTTTCGGATTGAAAATTCATCTCTTGCAACAGAAAACCTTTTTTAGTCCAAAATTCATCTCTTTCAGTAAAAAACTCTTCTTTTTTTTTGAAAGTTGAATATAGTTCGACCTAAAATGTTGGGAATTTACGGAGTCTTATATTTAATTAAAAATGGTATCGACATTATTTTATTTAAAATAATTTATTCTCCTATTTTCGTGAAAAATCACTCTTACGAACTACCTAAATTTACTTCTTTTTTTTTACAGATGAAATCGTGGGCAGAGAGTAAGCAGATGCCAGGTCAGTTTACAGGTAGCACTGGCGTAAAAATACTGACACCAGCAGAACTTACTTCAGGTTATCAAGCTTGGGCGCGTAAGGTAACAATATTGACTTATATTCTGATCTATTTCTCTCCAGAAACTATAAATCCAACCACTTGAAATTGCATTAACTCTTTGAATCTTTCGTTTTTCTCTAAAGTTTTTTTGGAATTCGAATTGTTCGTAAGTGAAAATGCGTATTTCGATAGAAAATTTGCTCTACCGTAACAGTTTACGGATTATTAAAAAAAAACAATAATTTCTCAACACATACCTTCGGTATATGCAATGAGAACATAAAAAATTGACATTGCGTCTAACAAGTTTTCAGGTACAGTTTCGACAAAGACCACTTGAGGCCTCTGAGATCTCGTGTAGGATTTGAAAACCGAATAAAGATGGTAAAAAATGTAAAATTATAAATTTGTTTCATATTGTTGCTAAATTTCAACATCTTTCTGTATATTTTACTTTAAATTGTCATATGGGCAACAAAAATTAATTTTTATCCGGTTTTTATCGAAATTCCAGGTGCCTTAAGGAAAATAAAAGGTCTAGAAGAAACTGTGTTGCAGGCAGAGACTATTTCTTATTTAGAGGTAGAATCTGTGCCTGCACGGACGCAGGAGTACCGTTGCATTTCACGATTATACGTGATTCAAACAAAAAAAAAGAAAGAAATCTGATGCCGTTCAGAAGTTATTTTTCGTTAAAAATAAAAGCCATTTGAAGTACATTGTCGTGAAGAACTCTTGAGGTAGAAATAATTTTAAACAGCTATAATTTTCAAAGTTTTTTAGAATCACATTTTACCTTTTTCATATATATATATATATGAAAAATAGCAATTTGAATAATTGAAAAATTAAAACTTCATCAGAGTGAATAGTCAACGGTCTCGTGCGAGATTATTGCTAATTGTCGTCAGCTTATTATAGCAGGATTTTATCAGAAGCCATTTCCATGATAAGGCTGGGATATTTAGCAATAGTCTACATCCACCTGAGGATTTGTTACAGGCATTTAACCACATCAGAAAAGAAACACCGGTGGCAGCCTGATCCGTCATTTATGCTTTTTGCTGGTGGTAAGTATTGTAATTTTTGAAACTACCGATTCAAGTTTCTGCCGTGATTTGAGAAAGTACCGTTTAACTGCAAAATGAATTATGAAATTATCATTATTATGCAATGTTACATATTAGATTATATTATTATCCATCATTGTTATATCTTTCTTGCGTTTTTTTTAAAGCAGCCGAATGGATATTAATGTTATCTATTTCAATCAAATGAAA
>JAWWLR010000054.1:38521925-38533757 GCA_035041075.1 Acraspis erinacei
AAGTTGATCTTTTGTTTGAAAAAAAACGGGATATATAGGTACGAATTTTATAAGTGTTATTCAATTTTATGAAACTGAAAAGATTTCAAACATGCTTGGATTATAATCATGTAATAAAATTTCACATTATAGTTATAACAGAATAAAATGTCATAAGATACATCTTTTTAAACTAATAATTCTAAAATGAATCAAATAATTTTAGCATATCTAATATGAAATATATTTAACAAAATTTTTGAATTGAAATAAATTATGATTGCATCATTTTTAATTCAAAGCGTTCAGAATTGAATTATTTTTATTTTAAATTCAAAAATCTGAAAATTAATGGATTTCAGATTAAAATATGCCAAGGAAGGACAATTTCAAAACGTGAAAAATGGAACATTTTTCTCTTAGAATTTTCAAAAATAGATGATTTAAAATTCAGAGGAAAGAAAATGATATTATTTCTTATTAAAAGTATTCAAAATTCAATCATTTGAAAGTGAAAACTTTTGAATTTTAATATTTTAAAGAAAAAGCTTCTGAAATTCTAGAAATCTATTTTTTCATTAAATCAAATTAAAGTGTTTTAACATAAAAATCGACTAGACGAATTCTTCTGAAATCAAAAAACAAATTCACCTTTATTTTCACTGTTCGTAATGGAACAATTTTCAATTCCAAACCTTTAAAATTGATTTATTATTTAAAAAAACGTTCGAAACTAAAAGATATTGTAAATGGGAAATATCAAAAATGAAAAAATGTATACTCCAGATACTTAAGAAAAAAATTTTTAATTTGTTGTACTGAAACCCTTAAATATTTAAATTAATATTAAATATTAATTATTTTTAATTTTTCAATTATACTTTTCAACATTCAACCAGTTCAATTTTAATCGCAAAAATTAAACCTATGATACAGAAAAAATTTTAATTTAGCGTTTACCATGAAAATTCTGAATTCTAAAAATGCAACCATTAAAAATTAAAGATTTATTTTTTAACTGAGTTTGAAATGTCCATATTTTTCAAGCATTTTTCATATCGAAAAACTCAGTATTTGAATTTATTCCGGATGCATTTAATTTAATATAGTTTAATTACAAATCCCATAAACTAACAAGTTTGCAACTACCAAGTCTTTCATTTTGATATTCTGCGATTTCGAAGAATTTAAAAGCCAGAAAGTTTTGTGCATTTAAAATTGAAACCAAACTATTCAGAATATTTAAATATAAAATTATTAAATTTGAAACTAACTGAAATTGAATTGGCTGAATTTTGAAAAGTATTATTTACAATTTGAAAATTGTTAATTTCTACACGATTAAATTTACGTAGAGAAATAGACATTTTTTTGGTTTAGGTACAAAAAATTTTAATATCGCAATTCTTCGCTACTAAATTTCTGCAGGTTTAGATGAAGTTACTTCTTATTTTAAACGTTTTCTTTTAAAGAAATATTCAATTTGAAAGGTTCATTTTGAACGCTGAAAATATAGGTGAATTCATTTTTTGATTTTATAAAAGTTCGTCCACTAAATTTTTAAATTAAATCATAATGTTTTTATTTAAATAAAATTTAGATTTCTGTAATTTTAAAAGCTTTTTCTGTTAAATATTCAATTTAGTTTTCAATTTCCACACTTTTCTAATAAAATAGTCTAAATTAGATATTTTTCGTTTGAAGGTTTTTGAATTTTTGGAGCTTCTGTTTAAATTTTTTTCAAATTTCAAATTATCCAATTTTAAACGCTTTTATTCAAAAATGATACAAGTTCAATTTCTTTTCATGCCATTCGAAATACAGTCCCTTTTTTAATTTTACATAAATTTATGTAAATCCAAAATATTTTGAATTGAAACGTTTTAATTAAACATTATTTTATACAGTTTTTTTTTAAATTTTAAACGATTTCAAATCGAAATAAAGTCCTTAACTGCCCGTTGCAGCTCTCCAAATCTTGCAGTTAACGGCTTTTTTCATAGCAATAATTATTTAAAAAGTTATTATGTTTGGAAAAATTATTTTAATAATCAGTTGTATCTTTTTTTCACGATTCCAACTCATTTTTCGATTTTTTTCAGTTAGCGGTGTTTTCTCAAATCACGGCAGGTTTATTGTCTGTGATTCCGTTTATCTGTCATTCAAGGATAAGTAAAACTAACCATTTTTTCATAAGTTTGTTGAAATCTCCATCCTCAAACCTAAAATCATAAAGGTGACCATTTTCTCTCAGGGTGTCTACTCAAATCCTGGAAAACAATCGAATCGGAATACACAAACAGTTTCGCGAGTTTATTATAAATAATGTTTTTCCTCGTTTCTAGGGATTCAATTAATATATTTAATTTAAGAAGCTTTGAAAATCGACATTAAAAGATATTCTTAAGTATATTAGCACTATCGATTAATCAAATAATTCTAAAAACATAATTAATCTTTTCCGGAATTTACCCCGTAAGTCCATGAATTTGAATAATATTCAAACCCTGTTTTTATCTTCTTATGCTTAAAATTCAGTGCATATTTAGACAAAATTAATGTGGTTACTATAGTAAATTCAATTTAAAGTTTAAAACTGCTTTAAACTCCGAACGTTTCAAATAAAAATATTGGATTTTCATCAAGATAGATAGTTTTTAACCAGACAGTTAAATATTCAACAACAAAAATTTCTGATATAAAAGACCATTTTTCAACAAGATACATAAATTTAGTTGAATTGTCAAGTAAAAATGATCAATTTTCAACCAAATAGTTGAATTTTAAACTAAAAACTATCAGTTTCAAACAAAAATGGAAGTTAAATTTGTAATTTAAAAAATTAATTGTGAATTAAAAATATTTCTTTTTCAACTGGATAGATAAATTTTTAAACAAAAGGATAATTTTCTACCAAAAATTCGTTTTTTCACAAAAATACATGAGTTCTCAACCAACTAGTTAAATTTTCAACCAAAGTGATTAATTCTTAACCAAATAGTTGAATTTTGAACTAAAATAGATCAATTTTCAGAAAAAATTCAATAGTAAAATTTTCAATGAAAAGTAAATTAAATTTGCAACAAAATATTTCGACCTAATTTCCACCAATTTTTATTTAAATTCAACTATTCTAGTAAAATATTCATGCTTTTTATTTACAATTCACCTATTCCAGTTCAAGATTCATCATTTTAGTTGAAAATTCATCAGTTTGGCTGAAACCTTAAAAATTGATTTTTTTTTAGTTTAAATTCAAATATATGGTTCAAAATTTGTCTTTTTTACTAGAATATTAGAATATTTCGTTTAAAATGTATGTATTTTGTTGAAAAATCGTCTTTTTGATAGAAAGTCAATATTATTTTCAAACAAGAAGATTAATTTTCTACAAAAAAAGACGATTTTCAACAAAATACATGAACTTTTGACGAAACAGTTTAATATTTTACTAAAAAAGGAAAATTTTCCAAACTAATACTTGAATACGAACTAAAAGATTAAAAAAATGTAACCATAAATGAAATAGTTAAATTTTTTATTTAAAAAATAATATATTTGCCAAACTGATGAATTTTTAACTCAAATGATGAATCTTTAACTAGAATAGTTGAATATAAACCAAAAAGATGAATTTTTAACTAAGAAGATTAATTTCTACCAAAAAATGCGAATATTAAACAGAATACATTAATTTTCAACTAAAAAAAGGTAAACTTTCAACCAAAAGTAGGATAATTATATTTTCAATTAAAAATTAATCTTTATTCAAAAAGATGAATTTTCAGCTGAAATGATTAAATATTGAATTGGAATAGTTATATTTTTCGTTACCAAAAATAATATTTAACCAAAAAGAAACAACTAATTTTCAAAAAAATAGTTAAATTTGTGAAAAAAGTGATGAATTTTGAACTCAAAAGGATGAATCTTTAACTGAAACAGTTTAATTTTAAACAACAACAAAAAAATCATTTTCAATTAAAATTATGAATCTTTAACTAGAATAATTGATTTTTCAACAAAGAAGATAAATTCTTAACAAAAAAGACGAATTTTCAACTATTTCAATTAAAAAATGTGATTTTTCAACAAAAAATTGATTAGTTACATTTTTAGTTAAAAGAATTAATTTTCAAACAAAGAGATGAATTTATAACTAAAATCATGGAATATTTAACTGGAATAGTTAAAATTCCAGTTAGAAAAGTTGAATTTTAAACAAAAAAATAATTATTTTCAACATACTGTTGAATTTTCAAGCAGATACTTGAATTTTCAACTGAAAAGGATCATTATTCAACCAAAAATAGAATAGCTAAACTTCAGTGAAAAAATTAATTTTAAAGAAAAAAATAAAACGAATTTTTAATAAAATAGTTCATATTTTAGTTTAAAAAAAATAAAAATAAATAACGTACGCTTTTGAAAAATTCCCTGACTTTTCCAGATTTTTACAGGTATATGAAAATGCCATGAAAATTCCAGGTTTTCCAGGTAGAGTAAACATCCTGTATCTATATTTTTATTAACAGAAACTCATCTGACTGAGCAAATGCTATCTTAATTATTTTAGGTTGAGAGTGGAAAAATTAGGTGAAAAACTCTTTAATTCCATTTTAAATGCTACTTGAATCTTATAATCTTGAAAAAAAATTAGAGGGTTCTCTAATTTAAAGAGGAGTTAACCCCTAATAAATTGAAGTTTGCATCTGATTTTGAATTAATTTAAATTCTTTAATTCCTCCGGAATTCTTTTTCTTCTGTTTAATTATTTCTCTGTTCTTGAATTCTTTGAATCGGTTTAAATGATTATAAATTCCCTTGAATTTACTTTAAAATCGTCCATCTTCTAGAATTCCTCCGAATTCTATTACTATTAACGAATCATTTTTATTCGTCTCAATTCTATTAAATTATTATTAATTTCTTTGAATTCTTGGAATCCTCTTTAATTCCTTTAGTCCTCTTTAGTTTTTGTATTTTCTTAAACTCCTTTATTTCTCGTGAACTCATTGAACTTTCTTTAATTCTTCCAATTCTCACCAATTCCTTTAACTCTATTAAATTCCCGTAACAATTTTGAATGCCTTTAAATCTCTTGAATTTTTTTGAGTTCTGTTACTATGATCGAAATCGATTTTCGAAATCCTTTAATTGTATCAAATTGCCTTAACTCTCTTGATGAATATCTTTAATTTTCTTTAATTCTTTACATTTCATTGAATTCTCTTACTGTTAATTAATTATTTTCATTCCTTAATATTCAAATAAATTATTATGAATTTCCAATATTCTCTTGAATTATTTGAATCCTAATTAATTTCGATTTTTTAAATACCTCTGCTCCTTTCGAATTCTTGGAACTTTCTTCAATTTTTTAATTTTTCTCGAATTCCTTCAATTATCTCAAATTCTCTTGACTCCGTTGAATGCCTTTCATTCTTTTGAATTCGCTTAAATTTAATAAAATTGAAATTAATTGATCCTGAATTCTTTCTATTCGTTAATGTTCTATTAAATTGTTAAGATTTTCCTTGAATTCCTCGAATTCTCTGTAATTAAATTTTTTTTATTCCTTTTTTTCTCTTAAATTCATTGAATTCTATCAAATTCCCTTAACTATCTTGAATGCCTTTAATTGTCTTAATTTCTCCTAAATCCTTTGGATTTTATTGAATTATTCGAATCCTCCGAATCCTCTTTAACTTCTTTATTTCTCGTTAATTTTCGATTTTTTTTTAATTCCTGTATTTCTCTTGAATCCCTTGAATATCCTTCAATTATTTTAATTATCGCAAATTCTTTGATCGCTTCGTATTGTTTAGAATTCTTTTAATTCTTTTTAATTCTTGATATTCTGTTCAAATCTTGAATTCAGATGTACGTTAATATTTTTAGTGGTTAACCTCACGGTGAACTGCGAAACCGTTAAAAACAATCTATCACAAACAACTGTTGTGATTCAACAATTTCAAATCCTAGTGACATATCAAAAAGTTAATAGTAAAAGACTTACAAGGCTATATTTTTCAAAGGTGACAATGAATATTTCAAAACACAAGTGTAACTCTTTTATTTTAAACTTTTAAAATTGAAGTCTAAAAGTTTTTTTAATTCCGAAACTTTGTATTCAAACGCTCAATAATTTAAACGTATACGATGGAAACTACTAACAATTTTTAACTGCACATTATTCTACATTATTCTTGAAAATTTTGCAGAACTTTTAAACATCTTCTAAAATTATTCGAACACTTTCTAGTTTAAAAAAAAGATCCTGCCTTTTTAAAAAAGCTTTTTTTACTATTTTGAAACCTTTTATAATTCTTAAACA
Source organism: Acraspis erinacei (assembly GCA_035041075.1). Lineage (NCBI taxonomy): Eukaryota > Metazoa > Arthropoda > Insecta > Hymenoptera > Cynipidae > Acraspis > Acraspis erinacei. The sequence goes on from JAWWLR010000054.1 coordinate 38,528,242, forward strand.
ACTTCTTAATTTATTATTCGAAATCTACAAAAATCTATGTTTTGCTTTAAATTAGGCCATCGGACATTTGCATCGAAGTTTCGGTACGAATAGCATGATGAATATTTTAGACTGAAACAATATTTAAAATTCAATAAAACCCTTTAATTATGAATATATTATTTTGAAGTTATTTAAAAATTGTGCACTAAAATATTAGAATCTGAAATATAAAAGTTTTAAAATGAAAGATTTTCGAATTACTCATTCTAAACTGACTAATATCATAATTGAAAGGCATTACAATTTAAATAATTCTTTAAAAAACGGTTGAAATCAAACTTGGACCCATTTTTTTCTAAAAATTCGTACAATTCCCGGGCAAAAAATAAATTCACTGTCATTTCCCGGTTTTTCCCTGTCTCATAAAATTCTAGGTCATTTCATGGTTTCCCGGTCCAGCGGACACCCTGAAAAGTTACTGTATTTAATTATAAATCCTGAAATAAGTTGCATAATAAAGTCCTTTTTCAAGCCCGACTTCTTAAAACTATGCGTGTTGTAAATAAAAAATTAGGGCGGCCGCTGGACCGGGAAAATCGGGAATTTTATAAAACGGGGAAATCAAAGTGAATTTATTTTTTGACCTGGAATTTCACAAATTTTTAGAAAAAAATCTGTCCAACTTTGATTTCAACCGGTTTTTAAATTATTAGTTAAAGTGTTTGTTTTTTTCAATTATGATATCATTCAGTTTGGAATGCGTAATTAAAAAATCTTCCACTGTACAATTTTTCAATTTTAGATTTTTAATTTTTAAGCCAACATTTTAATTTAAAAAATGTTTAAATGCAGTTTTAAAGACTTAAACAATTAAATATTAAAAGTGTTTAAAATCTAAGATTTTTTCTAATGATTTTTAAAATTGATTTGCACTTTAAGATTTAGAAGGTAAATAATAATTGATTTTAAAAAACGATTCGGAATCAGTTACCAATTTCAGAATTTCTAGATTTTAACGTTAAAAAATGATCAGTTTCGATTGAAACTTCTTAGTAAAAAAACAAATGTAAACGCCCGATTGAAATTTTTTAATTAAGAAAAAGAACCATTACTTAATATTTAGAAACTTATGTTCATTTAAAATCAATCCTTATAAATTAAGTATTAAAAATTAAACAAAGACCGAAACTTTAAGCGTTAAAATTGTAACTGTTCTACTTAAAAAATTCAATTGGCACTTCAAATTGTTGAATTTTGATGTATAAATAAAAATTGAGCACCTATTATTCTTAGACAACATTCGAGTAATTTGACGAGATATTTAGAAGTTTTGAAAAAATTCAAAATTAATTATAAATTTGAAACTATTTCAAACAATTTCAAATCATTTAAACGAAGTGTCTGCGTGTATCAACAAAATTCGGTTATTTGTACCCAAATTTCGCTGCAAATAGACCACGGCCTGATTTAAAACCAAATACAAATTTTGGCAGTTTTCGAACAAAAAATGTAGAAGCTTTTTAAAATGTTGAAAGACTTCAGAAAAATAAAAACATTTCCTAGGGAAACTGAAAATTATTTTTTCTTTTGAAAAATTAATTTTAAGAGAATAGTTAAAAAGATTTGTAAAGATTTACAAAATTATCATAAATGAATGTGATAGATTTTAAGGAAATTTTTTTATTTGGCAGGATTTAAAAAAATATGTGGGAAAAATTCCAATAATTTTAAATGATATTTAGAAGTTCTGGAGAATTTTTTTAAATAATTAAAAATTTTCAAAAATGCAAAACAAAATGTAAATGTTTCAAAATTTTGAAGCTTTTTAAGGATTTTAAAACTATTTAAAATAAAAATAATTTTACTTTTAATTCAAGAAGTGTTCAGTTCATAAAAAAATTTAGGCTTTCAATTTTTAATGTTTCTAGCGTAAAATTGCTTAAAACGATGTAATTTTGAACTAAATCTGAATCTCTGAACTTTATAATTTATAAAAGTTAAAAAATTTTAATTTGCCAGTTTAACTGCATTTAATTTAAAAAAAATTAAGTGTTGGTAGCTTCCATTTCATACGTGTAAACTATTGAGCATTTGAGTACAATATTTTTGAATTAAAAAACTTTTAAACTTGAGATTTAAAAGTTTAAAATTCAAGAGTTCCACTTTGGAGTGCATTAATTTGCAGTTCCCTTTTTATTACTTAAAATGGAAAAAATGTTGGCTTTTAGAGTTCGATTTTTTAAATTTCATTGACCCTAAACAATGTTTGCGAACCGGGCAATGACCGGGAATTTTTTTCCTTGATGAAAACGCCCACCCTGAAAATGAATTTGTATCTCGCTGTATAAAATAATTAACTTTATTTTTGAAACGCCATCTAACTCAGTTTCTTATCTTAATTAATTACTTAGGATCAATTGACATCGGCACTGCCAGTTTCGGGAGGGATGGGAATGGCCTTGCTTCAAAAAATGGGCTGGCGACCTGGGGAAGGATTGGGAAAAAATAAAGAAGGCACTCTAGAACCTCTACAACTGGAAGTCAAACTGGACAAGAGAGGTCTCGTTTCGGATCAGGATGTCGGAAGGAAACCCGGAAAGTCTCAGAAGCCTGTGGTGCCAACTATAAAAACTTTAGAGGGTAAACTGGAATTAAAAATAAAAATACATATAAATAGAAGCTAATCTCTTATCTCCTCAATGAATAAATCTTGAAAAATTTCTAATGTTTTCTTTAGGTAAACATCCAGTTTCTCTTTTGGGCGAATTCTGTTCGAAGCGCAAACTTGGAATTCCAGTTTACGAACTTTGCTTCGAATGTGGACCAGATCACAAGAAGAATTTCCTATTTAAGGTAAGCATTACTTATTTAAGGTAAGCAATTCCCTTAATATTTGTAAAATCGTTAAAAAATGTAATTGAGATCCCTAAAAATCTTTTTAAATCTCTTGAAATCCATTCATAGCTTTCGAAATATTTTTAAATTCATTCAATCCCTTGCAATCCTTGGAGAACTGAAAAAATCTGAAATCTGAAAACTGAAATCTTGTGAAATAACTTGAAATGCATTAATAAACCTTGAAAAATTTGAGAAATTCTACAAAATTAATTGTAATTTTGTATATCTTTAGAAATCCTTCTAAATACCTAAAAATCTTTAGAAAAGGTAAACATCCAGTTAAAAAAGGAGGTATAAATCATTTGAAATCCCTTGAAATCTTTTGAATTTCTTAAAATACCCGGAAATGTTTATAAATCTTTAAAATACTTTAAAATTCATGGAAATGTTTTGGAATTCCATCAAATCGTTTGAAATATTTGGAAAAGGTAAAAATACATTCTAAAAAAAGTGGGTGTAAATCTGTTGGAATCCCTCGAATATCATTTAAATTAGACTTATTCATTTAAGTTGTCCAAAACACCGTTCAAACCCCTAGAAATCTTTGAAAACAGTGGAATTTTTAAATCCTTTGAAATACCTGAACATCTTTAGGAAACGTAAACATACATTTAAAAAAGTAGGTATAAATAACTTGAATTTCCTAAAATACCTGAAAATGTTTAAAAATCTTAAAAATCCTCCGAAATTCCTTGAATTCGCTTACAATCTTAAAAAAATGTTAAACTCTATTTAAAAAAGTTACTGTAAATCCGTTGAACTCCCTTAAAATCCCTTGCATATATGTTAAATTAAACTGATTCTTTAAAGTTATAAAAAAAACTTTTTAAAACCCTAGAAATCTTTGAAATCACTAGAAATCCTTTGAAATTCCAATTCCTTTATTTTTCAAAATTCACTAGAAATATCTTTGAAATCTTTGAAAATCCTACAAAATTAATGAAAATCCTTTAGAATTTATTTAAATGCCTGGAGATATTTGGAACCCTTTAAAATCGTCTAAAATCCCTTAAAATGTTTCGATATTCCTTAAAATGTATTTTTTACATCTTTTGAAATCCTTTGAAATACCTAGAAATCTTTGGAAAATTTTTAGAAATTCTTTAATTACTCTAAAATCCCTTGAAATATTTCGGAATTCCTTGAAACCCTTTGGTGTAAATCCGTTGAAATTCCTTTAAATTCCTTTGGTTCTAAGTTACATTAAACTTATTCATTAAATTTATTGTTAAGAAACCGTTTAAAACCCTAGAAATCTATTAAATCACTGGAAGTCCTTGGAGATTTCTGAAAGTATCTTAAACTTTAGGAAATTCTCTAAAATACCTAAAAATACCTTGAAATTTTTGAAATCGCTAGATATCCCTGGAAATTTAATTAAATTTAATTTATTTTCAAAAATTCAATAGAAATATCTGGTAATCTTTGTAAATCCTAGAGAGTGATTTGAAATCTCTTGAAATTTTTAAATCTTTTTAAATGTCTTAAAATACTAAAAAATGATTGGAAATATATAAAATCCTCTAAAATCCCTTGAAATGTTTCGGAATTCCTTTAAATCGCTAAAAACCTTTGAAAAGGGTAAACATTCATTTTAAAAAGTAGGTTTAAATCTGTTGGAATCCCCAAAAAAAGTTTGAATATAATTTAAATTTTAACTTATTCATTAAATTTAACAAAAAAAAACACATTGAAAACCCTAAAAATCTATTAAATCACTGAAAGTCCTTGGACATTTATCAAAGCCTCTTCAAATTTATGAAATTCTCTGAAATACCTAAAAACTCCCTTAAAAATATGAAATCTTTTGAAATGTTTTGGAAAATCCTAAAATACCCGGAAATTTTTGGAAATGTTTAAAATCGTCTAAAATCCCTTGAAATGTTTCGAAATTCCTTGTAATCTGTGCAAATATTTGTAAATATCTTGAGAAACCTTTGAAATCTTTTTAAATTAGACGAAATATTTGAAAAATCTATCACATCATTTTGAATTCTTGAAAATCCGTGAAAGTCCCTCAAACTTATCTGAAATCTATAAAATCCCGTTACATTTTTATGAAATCTAACGGAATCGCTTAAAATTCTTGCAAATTCTCGAGAATTTCCATGCATTTTAATTGAAATAAATGCTTTGAATGTTTTAACATTCTTTTTTTTATATAATCATTATATACCTATACTGAATTTTCTATTAGCCATTAATATCTTCTTCGTAAATATTAATAATGTTCATTTTATTATTTCAATAAATAGTTTTTGAAAAGTGAAAACTACATAATTTCCAAACACTCTTATTGGGAATAATGATCTACCATTTTGCCACCTGGTGCCGACAATTGGAACTAGAAAGAGTAGGTACAATTTAAAGAAGTATTTTAATTTTTATATAAAAGTGTTTTTACGATTGTTTTGTGACGTATAAAATAATTATTGAATACTAAAAACAAATCTTCATAAAAAACAAATCAAATCAAATAAGATTTTTAAATATTAAATATTTCATGTATAAATTAATAAAAATGCACTTAGTTCATTTTTCCTTCATAATAAGTCCATTTAAATTTATAATCTTTGGAAAATCACAAAAAATAGTACAATCATTGTTTTTTTTTAGAAATACATTCCTATCAAAAA
>JAWWLR010000054.1:38562939-38574604 GCA_035041075.1 Acraspis erinacei
TTCATATTGGCATATGTAATTAAAAAATTAAAATTTGACCTGAAAAAATATGTTCCAGGGTCCAACTAAAACGACCGAGTTTCGAGCGTATCCCCTTTTGATCGTCAGCGGTTAAATTGCATTTTTTCTTAGATACAAATGTAACTGTTTTTTTTAACTTTATCTTTTTAATTCAATAATTCATATATTTTAGTAGAAATTGCATCTGTCTTAGATACAAATTCAACTTTTTGGTTAAAATTTCAACAATTTTGTTGAAAAGTAATCATTTTTGGTTGGAAATTCAACCGTTTTGTTGAAAATTAATCTTTTGGGTTAAAAATTCAAGTATCTTCGTAAAAAAACGTACTTCTTATTTAAAATTCATATTCTGATTTCGAAAAGTCGAACTATAATCTTTTTTGGATGGAAATTCGACTATTGTTTTAAAAAGTAGGTAAAAAATTTAATTATTTTGTCGAGAATTCAACTGTTTTGTTAGAATATCGACTATTTCGTAGAAAATTGAATTTTTCTTTAAAATGCAAATTTTGGTATTACAAGCAAACTCAGATATTTTTTGGATGACAATTCAATTCTTTTTTTGAAAATTTCTCTTTTTAATACAAACATTCATACATTTTAGTAGAAATTGCATATTTCTTAGATACAAATTCAAATGTTTGGTTAAATTTTTAACAATTTTGTTGAAAATTCATCATTTTTTGTTGAAAATTCAGCTGTTTTGTTGCAAATTCAACTATTTTGTTCTCAATTTCTCCTCTTAATTTAAAAATTCATCTATTTTAGTAGAAATTGCATCTTTTGCAGATAAAAATGCAGCTCTTTGGTTAAAAATTCAACTATTTTGTGATTAAGTCATCCTTTTTGGTTGAAAATTCAAATTTTTTGTTGCAAATACAATTATTTCATAGAAAATTTAACTGTTCTTTAAAATTCATATGTTGGTGTTAAAAAGTCAACTGAGATATTGTTTTGTCGAAATTTTTTGTCGAATATTTTGTCGAAAATTTAACTGTTTTGTTGAAATTACGACTATTTCGTAGAAAATTGAATTGTTCTTTAAAATTCAAATTTTGGTACTGAAAAGCAAACTGAGATATGTGTTGGATGGAAATTCAAGTCTTTTTTGAAAATTTCTCTTTTTACTACAAAAATTCATACCTTTTGGTAGAAATTGCATATTTCTTAGATACAAATTCGAATGTTTGGTTAAATTTTCAACAATTTTGTTGAAAATTCATCATTTTTTGTTGATATGATGACTAATTCGTAGAAAATTGAACTGTTTTTAAAATTCTGAGATATTCAACTGAGATATTTTTTGTATGAAAATTCAAGTCTTTTTTTGAAAATTTCTCTTTTTAATACAGAAATTCATACATTTTAGTAGAAGTTATATCTTTCTTGGATAAAGATGCAACTGTTTGGTAAAAAATTCAACTATTTTATCCAAAATTCAACTGTTTTGTTGAAATGATGACTAATTAGTAGAAAATTGATCTGTTCTTTAAAATTCAAATTTTGGTGTTGAAAAGTCAACTGAGATATTTTTTGGATGAAAGTTCAAGGTTTTTTTTGAAAATTTATCTTTTTAATTCAAAAATTCATATATTTTAGTAGAAATTACATATTTCTTAGATACAAATTCAACTGTTTGGTTAAAATTTCAACCATTTCGTTAAAAAGTCATCCTTTTTTATCGAAAATTCAACTGTTTTTTTGATAATTTAACTATTTCGTAGACAATATTTTTAATGAAGGTTTTATCTATGGCCTTTTTATTGAAAATTCATCTTCTTAATTTGAAAATTTAATTATTTTGTAAAGAATTTAATATTTTGGCCAGGAAAAAAATGGTTAAAGGAAAAATCATACAAACTTCAAAAATTAAGTTTTCACTCTGCAAAGCATGTATTATTTCTAATACAAAAAATGTTAATTAGTTTCAAGTCCCATATCTTATTATTTCTAAAAAAACATCAATCCAAAATCTCAGAGATGCATTAAATTGAAAAAGAACATTATTATTGAATAATTTCATCGAAAATAATTTGAGAATTGATCAAATATTGATTAATTCTTTGAAATTAACAAAAGTAAATTCAGAAATGATTTACTCGAAATAAAAGAGTAGAATGAATTAAAAATAAATAATATTTACCAGCGCCAATCATCTTGCAAATCGAGGTGGTTTTAAAAATTTCTTCAGCTGCAAATAGGGCATCGCTTCCATGAAGAGTATAATAGTCTTGTCTGTTAAAGATTCTTATGGTGCTGCTTGATTTCTGAAAAAGTAAAATAAAAATCTATTTGTCTGAATAATGAGATCAACCGCATATTCAAAGATATAATTAAAGAGGGAAGCATGTCAATGCTCGGGAAATATCTTCATGAGAATATCCTTGACCTATTTATGTACATCATCAGTGATAATTGATTGCCAATAACAGGGACAAGGTTCCCCACACTGGCTTTGTTTTCTAGAAATGATAAACAATTTCAACATTTTTGATGATGAAATAGATATCCGGAATAAAAATTTATTTCCCATGAACTTGCGTGTATTGAACTCGATATAAAACGATTAAGATTTCAAGTTAAAATGTATTGAATTTTCAACCCAAAAACGAATTTTCAAAAAAGAGTTACTTTTTTAAGTTAAAAAGAAAAATTTCAACCAGAAAAAATAAATTTTCACTCGAAAACAACGAATTTTTGAAAAAACATTTACATTTTAAATTAAAAAGTTATATTTCAAACAAGAAAGATGAATTTTCTACCAAAAGATATTACTTTTCTACCATAAAAGGTAAATTTTCAGTAAAACAGGTTAATTTGCGAAAACAGATGATCTTTTAAGGAAATAATTGCATCTTTAACGAAATAGTGCATTTCTCAACCAAATAGTCGAATTAAAAAAATGTTAACTTCAACCCAAAATAATTGCATTTTCAATTTTAAACAAGAGTTAAGTTTTCAAATTTAATTGTTTCAAAAACAGTTGGCTTTTAAACCTGAGAAGATGAATTTTTAACAACAAAAAAATATAATTTTAAAACAAGAAAGACGAGTTTTCAACAAAAAGTTGAATGCTTAACCAAATAGTTTATTTTTTAAACGAAAAATAAATTTTTTGTAGAAGAGAGTTAAATTTCAAATAAAAAAGTTCAATTTCATCTAAGCAAGATCAATTTTCCACTAAAAAACAATTGCATTGTAAAGCAAAAATTTGAATTTTCAAACAAGAAAAATGAATTTTTAAGCAAATAGCTGAATTTAAAAAAGAAATTAAGTTTCCAGTGAAGTGATCATTTTCAAACAAATAGTTGAACTTTCAATCGAAAAAGTCAAATTTTCTACCAAAATGGTTGATTTTTCAACCAAAAAGGATGAACTTCTTACAATATAGTTAAATTTTTCAAAAGTCGCTTATTCAAGACCCTCAAATGGTTGAATTTTCAATTGAAAATAATTAACTTTAAACCAAAAATACTTGGATTTTCTTATTGAGTTCTAGTAATTCAGTTTGAATGTAAGCAAAAAAAAGGAGAAACGGAGAAAAAGGAGAAGTTTTTTTGAAAACAGAGAAAAAAAGGGGGAAAAAGGGGAATAGGGACATGAGTGTGCAAAAATATTTTCTCTTCCTCCATCTCACAATTATTTTGTAAGCAGGAAATACTAATTTCCTAATCAGCAAAATGTACGACAGCATCCGAGATATATTGATTAGAAGCAAGTGTTTGACTAAATTCGTGATCTCCATCAAGAGTAATTAATTAAGTTGGCGCCTGAAAGTCACACAGATTTAACCAATACTTTGAAACATTGCCGAGCTGTTCGCAGTCTATCTGGAGGTCAGGGTGTCACAGGTCACTTTTCATAAACCGCGCATGAATTCGAAGAATACTATATTACTGTCTTTTTATTTATCGCGAATATAAGATATGAAAACTAGCTCTTGGATTGACATGGCCTCAATAAAAAATAACAAGCTTCGATTTTACGTTTTACGTATGAGAAGTTCTTTACAGGGATTTCCAAAGAATATTAGATTTCCAGGAAGAAAACTAGATCATAAAGACAATTTTTGGTTAATAATTTGGATGCCAACATTTTATCGAATTTTTCTAAACATTCATTTTAGCTATTGTTTTAGGAGAAAAGCGTGGTGAATTTTTTACTGTGGTTTTTACTAGGATCACAGCGGTTCAGTAGTTCAATTTTAGGAAAAAAAAAATCTGCCCGCCGATTTTGATCGCCTGTTGGATCTCGCGCTACGCGATCGATCTTTGTACTTCCCGCGCATTTTTGCAAGAATATTTCAAATTAAAGGTCAAAGCATCCACAACTGTATTTTTCTGATTGTGAATTCTCTTTTTGAAAGCTCCTTCGACTTTAGCGAACACATTCTCATAGTGTATCTCGTTCTTCGCACTCGATTTTGTTCAAAATGCGAAATTTTATACATTAGGTTCAACTCTATTGTATCAAATGTATTTTTTATTTATTTTTGTACCCCGGTCCTGACTGCTTATTCAGAAATTGCAAAATAAAGTACAAATTTAATTTTTCATGATTAATTTAATATTTATTCCTTATTTTGCATTAATTTGTCTGATCAGCTATCTCTAAAAATGTATCATTTCAACAAATGTATATAATTACAATTCATAATATGCATTGATATTGAAACAGACATATTTCAATTGCCTTGTTTTTATAAATTAAAAATTGCACATGCTATTAAAAAATGAAATATTTTCTTACTGCAGCTTGTGTCGTTTTTACATAAATTTAATTTGTTTATTTTCAATTTTATTTTTTACCATTTAAACAAAACTTTACGCCCTAGCGTAAAGTTGTTCCAAGCAATTTTGTGGATATAATTTAGTTGAAACAATTTTGTTAAATCAAATATTATTGTATCTTACGTCGTTTTCCAAAAAGCTAAATCTTTAATTTTTTATGTATTTTTATAATAAAAATTTTAAAAATATTTACATATTTTTTTAGCTGAACATCCTATAATCCTATAAAAAAAAGATTAATAACAAATTCTTAGGTCTATTTTGGATGAGCAACTTTTGCCTTCTCATTTTTTCGTAGCTTGCGTCTTTTTTACAAAAATTAATTTTATTAATGTTTAATAATATTTTTAACGATTAAAACAAAAAAAAGATTACTATTAAAAAAGGATTAATAAAAACTATGTAGATCTTTATTGGGTGAACAACCTTTATTTAATAATTTGTTTCGTACCTTGTGTCGTTTGTCCAAAAATTTTATTTTTAATGTTATATTTTACGATAAAAACAAAAAACGACTACTATCAAAAAATGACGAATAAAAAACTTGTAGATCCTTTTTAGGTGACAAATTTTTGTTTATTAATTTTTTTCGTACCTTGTGCCATTTTTCCAAAAATATAATTTTTTTAAATGTTATTTTTACGATTAGAAAAAAACGCGTCCTATCAAAAAATGATTAATAATAATTTGTGGTTTTTTACTTTTGGGTGAACAACTTTTGTCTATTCTTAATGTTATTTTTACGATTACAACTATTTAAAACAAATTTGTAGCTCTTTTTGGGTGAATAACTTTCGTCTATTTAATTTTTTTATTTAGTTTGTGTCGTTTTTCCAAAAATTTTATTTTTTAAATAAATATATAATAATTGTTTAACTAAAAATGAATTAAATTTAAAAAAATTGTTTGAAAAAGAAAACAGATCTTCAAACTTCAAAAATTTAGTTAGAATTGTGTTTTTTTTTTAGCTGAAAAATCCTTTCTGGTTTAAAAATCAACTATTAAAAAAAAAATCGTCTTTTTTCGATGAATTTACCGGGTTCCATTTGTAAAGAAAATCTTTTTTTGTTGAAAATATAAATGTTTGGTTGAAAATTAGTCTGTTTTGTTAAAAAATTAATCTTGTTGGTTAAAAATTCACATTTTTTCTTAGAAATTCATATTGAACTATTTTTATTTCGAAATTTAAACCTTTTTTGGTTGAGAAATCAACTTATACATTTTTTCTTAAAAATTCATCTTTTTTGGTTGAAAATTCATATATTTGGTCTGAAAAACTAACTTTTTTGTTAAAAATTCTTATTTTCGAGTTAAAAGTTTAAATGCTTTGTAGAAAATTCGTCTGTTTTGGCTTCAAAATTCATCAATTGCATTGCAGTTTTTTCTTTCTTGACTGCAAAATATGTTTGAGAATTGAATCATATGGTTAAAAATTCATATTTTCGGATTGAAAGTTCAACTATTTGCTACACAAATTTGTCTTTCTGGCTTCAAAAGTCAACAATTAATTTGAATATTTTTCTCTTTCTTGATTAAAAAACCTTTTTTGGTTGGAAAATAAATTATTCTTTTGAAAAGTCATCCTTTTGGGATTCATTAACCGTTTTTATTTAAAAATTGAAATCTTTTTTTGGTTGAAATCTATTTGGCTGAAAATGCAATATTTTACTTGAAATCGTAAGAATTTGAAGCATTTTCATTCGTTTTCAATATTAGCACCTACATTAATTTTATTTAAAAGAAATTATTTCCTTATTTTCGTGAAAACTCTCCTTATTTCCCCTGTTTGGGAAGTATTTGAAATTAGTATCATCAAAAAGAATCTCTTTTAAAGCGTCTTGTTTTGTAAGCTTATGAATTTTTGTTTAAAAAGAGGAAGAAAAGGGGAAAAAAATTGGGTTAAAATTCTCGACTTTAGGTGTTTCAGGGGATTTTTAAAACTTAAGGGCGAAAAAGGGATCTGACTATGACAAGGTGGCCGTTTTAATCGAAGAAAAAATTCCTGGTCATTTCCCGGGGTTATCCCGGTTTGCAAACATTTCTCACAGTCAATGAAACTAAAAAATCGAACTCTATTCTAAATATTTTTTCAATTTAAAGTAATGAACAATAAACAACCAATTAAAGCATTCAAGATGGAACTCTTGGATTTCACATTTTTAAAATAGAAGTTTAAATTTTTTCGATTCAAAAATTGTGCATTTAAACACTCAATAATTTACACGCATAAAATGAAAGGTACTAACACTTTTCAACTTAACAATGTTAAATGAAATGCAGATAAACTGAAAAATTTAGAACTTTGATAAATTACAGAGTTCAAAAATTCAGACTAAGTTCCAAAAATATAAATCCATGTTAACATTGTCAATAGTCTAAATTAAAGAATCAAGCAATGAACTTTAAAAATTTTGAAAATGATATTATTTTAAGTATTTTTAAGCTACACATTAAAAATTGAAAAATAATTTTATTTTAACGTTGCAGTTCTCAAATTATTAGTTAAATTATTTTTATATTAAATAGTTTAGGCATCCTTGAAAATCTTTAAATTTTATTTCAAATTATTGAGAAATCTAGAAGTGGTTTTATATTTTTCCAAATTAAAAATAATTATTGAAATTTTTCTCGGACCATTTAAATATATTTTAAAATGAATTGATTTTTTTTCTACAACTCGTAGAAAATCCTGTAAATTAAAAAAAAGTACTTAAAATTTGAAAAGATTTTAGGTCATTTAAAAAATTATCAAAAAAGAACCTGGAAGATTTTGAGAATTTTTTTTAATTTGCAGGATTTTCCAAAAATTTTAGGCAGAATTTTGAATCCTTTTAAAACCTCTAAATATCTCTTAAAATTGCTTAAATGTTGTCTACAAATAATACGTGTTCAATTGTTATTTATACGTCAAAATTTGAAAATTTCACTTACAAATTAAACATTTTTTGAACAGAACAATTAAAATTGTAACGTTAAAAGTTTAAAAGTTCTAAGAAATCCTAGATATTCAAAGCTTTCTATGTAAAACAATTCAGTTTCAAATTGTTTTCTTTTAAATATTTGGTTTCAATTTACTCGTCCAAAATGAACAGTGAAATATTGCTAAATATTAAACACTTATTCTTTTTCTAAATTAAATTTTAATTAATTAAATGGGTTAAAAATGGAATAAATTGGAATGGAATTATTTTTAAGTTGAAAATAGTTTATAAAGTTTCAAGACCACGTTGAAATTTTTTCATGGCTAAAAAAAGAAATAGAAATTATATATTAATAAATTTAATAAAAAATAATACAATGGAATACCTAAAACTTCGAATTAAAAATATTTTATTGATGAATCATTAAAATTTGTATTTAAAAATAAAATTATCGGAATAAATTATATAAATTATTGTTCAGATTTTTATAATTAAAGTACAGAGCCATTTTAAAAGTAATTTATTTATTTATATTTTCATTTGATAAAATAAGACTGTTTATATCAAAAATTTTTAACTTCAAATGCTTTTAATTTTCAATTGTTTAAATCATTAAGACAGTCAAGAAATAAATTCACTGTCATTTCCCGGTTTTATGGATAATTACCTTTTTTAAAGACGAGTTTATTTACACTAATGAATAATTTGGTACATTTAGAAAAATGTTTGTTTAACATTGTTTAACTAAAACAAATTTTATTTGTATCAAAAAATCATTCTTTTGAGTATTTTTCACGAAAAAAATATGTTCTATATTATATTAATATATTATATTAATTATAATAATTTGTAAATATTAAATTGTTTCCTACTTTTTCGAAAAAATAATTAGAATTCCTACAATTTGAGAAAAATATAGATAAAAGAAGAAACATTTTACTTTAAAAAAAAATCGAAACCAAATTCCTGTTATGTGCGTTTTATAAGGGAGAGTTTGTAATACATAGAAAGGAAACATAAATCTAGGAATTAACTTATTCAAGTCGAATTTCATAATACAATCTTCAAGTTCAAGTTGAAGAAACTATTCTATTACAGCATATCTTTCATGTCTACTTTTCTTCATTTAAGTCAATTAGCGCATAAAGAAAACAATGTGATCTAAAAACTAGCAGAAAATTGTCAGAATTTAGAAATAGAATTATTAAAATTTCCTCGAAATAGAAATATAATTAGATGTCTACCTCGAAATATATTTGTTGCAAAACAGTGAAAAATAAAAATAAATAGGAGATTAAGGGAGAGTCTTTGCGAGATTTTATTTAGAATTTTAAAAAGAGGGTCGCCTAATCTAAATACGAGCGTCAGAATTTGATAATTAACACACTTAATATCAATGCGCCAGATAAGTATGTAATACGTTAGAAGGAAAACCCACACAATAACTACAATCTCTATCGAAGATGGAATGACAGAGAAAGCCTTCAATGTCAAGATGCATGAAGAGAGGGAGGAAGAACATAAATAGATCTGTCGGAAACATCACTGGTTAATTTGCGGAATTGATTTTCAACGAGAAGAGTATCTTAAGCCAAACGAGCATTAGTGGGTCCATCTTTCCACGGTAATTAAATCAATAACAATATTTGTCTGCAGTTGTTTATAATAAATATTTTAATTTTCAACTCCTAAAAGTGTATCGACATTCGTGGCTTCCAACTGAGAGTGTGAAAAGTGTTTCAAAAATTAAATTCTGAAATTTTTAGATTGTGAAAATTGGTAGTGTTTTATGAAGTTGGTGTAAATATTCCAAATAACCCAGAATATTCATGCCAACTTCCATGAGATCGAAATATAACAAGTGTGTATTACTTTGCATTTTTTAAAATATTTTCTATAACAAAAAAATAAGGATATATCGATTCAGCGATTTTTTTTATCGTACTTTGAAATTACTTTTTTCCAGAATTTTACTCTCTGTGTTTGATCCTATTTTCATGCCCTTTACTGTGTTTAAAAAAGTGCTATTTTACAGTGGCATGGCTTATATCTTAATAATATTCTGACAAAGATGAATCATTTATGAATACGATATAGGTATAAACATATGAGGACTTTGATAATACAGTATTGCATGAAACAATTCGCTTCCAGTTCCGTCATATTTACACAACACTTTGAATTTTAAATCAGCCTATTAATCTCTGTAGTAGGATATGATGTAATCCATTGATGCTGTCTTGTGAATCACGAATGGCATTGCTGAATATTAAATAAATTACTTGTTGATTCAAGAACTCGTCTTTTTTATTTTTCAGAGACCATATTCCACCTTTCATCATGTGGAGGATAATTTGTCTCTTCCCGCTCCTTGCACGGGTTCTAGGTGCACCCTCAGGATGTGTACAACTTTGCGACTCCCAGGGATTACAATCCTATCAAAACTTAAACTGCTGTGGACTGCCAATGATTGCTTCTTTAAATGACGCAAGGAACCAAACTAACCATAATGACTTTGAGACATCCGATGGTGCGCTTGTTCACAAAAAGGACGGTACATTCGTCAATGGAAACACACGTGGAAGTTTCAACGAAATGAGCTACTACAAAGAAACCGGAGGTGGGATCAATCCGAATTTTGGAAGCGGTTTTGAGAGCTCTTTCGGCAATCTTCAGCATTCGGGAAGCAATTTTGGTACCAACCAAAGAATAGAAGATTTTGGAAATTCTTTTCAGAATTCCTTTGAATCCATGTTTGAATCCAGGAGTTCAGAACTCAGACAAAGTCTCCGCGAATCATTAAATCATCTCCAAGAGCTAAAACGGAAAGGCCAACTTCAAACGCAAGATTGTGTAGGACCGTGTGTACCAATAAATCAACAGATATCTGAAGCACAACAAGAGTGGTCTTCACTCAAACAACAAATGGACCAAATGAGGGAGCAGCTTTGGTCACAGCTCCAACAACAACAACAAGAATATCAACAAACCTATCAACAATATCAAGAACAACATCAGCAATATCAACAAAAACAACAGCAATATCAACAGCAACAGCAGCAATATCGGCAACAGCAGCAGCAGCAGCAGCAACGGTTACAGCAGCAACGCCAGCAGCAGCAGCAGCAACGTCAACAATATCAATATGAACAACATCAACAAAATCAACAACATTCAACGATACACGTTAATCCAGTACCAGTTGAGCCACAGCCTGTTAAAATTGTTGAACAAGTCCAAACTGTTCCTCAACAAACTATATCGAAAGAGCACTATCAAAAGTGGGAACACTCACAACAAACAGAATCACGTCCTCAAATAACCACGAAAGTAACTTATCCAGTGAAAATAACAAATGCTCAGCAGACCCATGGATCAGCATCCGCAAATCAAATATATTATCCAGGTGCGCCTTCATCAATACAACAAGGAATGTATGCCCAAAATCAGATTTCTGGAACAGGAATACAAAGTCAAGCCGGCTATGATCAAGAAGGCTATGAATCTCAAACACATGGATCTCAAACCCATGGATACCAATCTCATGGATCCCAAACTAGCGAATTCCAAGGCTATGGTACACAAACTCAGGGATCTCAAGGTTATGGATCTCAAGGGTATGGATCTCAAGATTATGGATCACAAGGTTATGGCTCTCAAGGTTATGGATCTCAAGGTTCTCAAGGTTACGTATCTCATGGATCCACTTATGGTACTCATAGCTCTCTAACTAAAGGTAGCATGTCTCATCAAGGTAGTGTAGGTTTTGGATCTACTTCTGGAGGACTTATGACTGAAACTATAGCTATGGGACACAACCCCGACTGCAATGAAGAATCTCACTTCCATCAATCCTATACACAACAGAGAAGACACAAGCGAGCCTCTCTACATTCTGGAGCAGAATATTCGGGTCAGGAAACCCAGCAGGAT
>JAWWLR010000054.1:38591551-38603389 GCA_035041075.1 Acraspis erinacei
GTAACCAGATTGAAAGCAAGATCTTGTTCTCAAGTTACTTCTGATCGCCACACGCAAACTCCATCCGATCAATGTTATCACAAATTATCTAAAAGGCAAAAATGCTGCTGCTCACAGTCTCAGAAAAGTTCAATATCTAGAGAAAGACACAAGTTCGACAGCTGTCCTGTTTGCTCAAAATATAAGTGTTATTTTTCCGGACACCCTCAAGAAAAAGGAGAGCCTTTTTGCAACAAAAGTTTTTGCAACAATAGTAAACATTCATCATCAAGGGTTTATGAACCTACGAGAAGTTCTCACAATTCTCATAATTCTCATATAGAAAGAGAATACGATTGTGACTGCAGGCCAAATAGTGCTCCTTCTTTACAACAAGACCCGTCAATTTCAGTGTAAGATTTAACTTTTAAGTTAAAAAAAAATATTACATGTTTCACAGCCAAAAATCATCTCAAACAGGAAAAATAGGATTATTTATTACGAAAAACGTTTGACTTTCAAACACGAAAAGATGAATTTTCAATAACAAAAACTTGATTAAAAATTTGTAATCAAATAGTTGAATTCACAATCTATAAAGATGAAATTGCAAACCGAAAAGACAAATTTTTAACAAAAAAGTTGATTTTACAATCAAGAAAGATTTTTCAGTCAAGGGAGAAAAAATTAAACAAAATTATTTAATTTTCAAGCCAAAAAGATAAATTTTCTAAAAATAAGATGAATTTTCAACCCAAAAGTATGCATTTTCAACAAAAAAGTTCTTTTTTATCAAAATAATTAAATTTTTTGTAAAATTATTGAATCTGCAAGTCAAAAAAATGACTCATACAAAAGCGTTGATTTTTAACAAAAAATTTTTCAGTCAAAAAAAAAAAGATCAATCAAATTATTGAATTTTTAATACAAAATTATGAATTTCCTATAACACAGTCGTAGTTGCAACCCCAAAATATGAATTTTCAACACAAAAATAAATTTTCTACAAAACAGGTGAATACGAATTTTTAACAAAAAAGCTCTTTTTGATCAAAATAATTGAAGTTGCTACAAAATTATTGAATTGCCAAGCCAATTTTTTTCTTATAAAATAGAGTTCAATTTTCAACCTGAACATATAAATTTTTAACACGAAATTTAATTTTCAACAAAAATAGTTAACTTTTTAACCCGAAAATATGAATTTTCAGCAAAACAGTAAATTTTCAATAAAATAGTTGAATTTTCTACCCAAAATATTATTTTGAAACGAATAGTTTACTTTCCTTCCAAAATAGTTCCATTTTTCACGCAAAAAGATGAATCTTCAAGCAAAGAATGAATTTTTAACAGAGTAATTCAACTATCAACAAGGTAATTTCACATTTAACCCAATAATGTGAATTTTTTAAAGAAATACTTTGGTTTTCGACCGAAATAGCTGCATTGTCATCTCAAAAAAGAGAATTTTCAACAAAATATGTAAATCTTCAACAAAATACGTGAATTTTCAATAATATTTATATATAATATATATATAATAATAATATTTTTAAGAAAGTAGTTCAACTCTCAACCAGGCAGTTGAATTTTCAACAAAAATAATGATTTTTATCCGATAAAGGTCAACGAAGCATGTAATAGTTGTTTATCAACCAACAAAAAATTTCAATTTGAAATTAAGAACAGTTAAAATGAACAAAATATTACGAATTTTCAACCAAAGATAATAAAAGATAATAAAAGATAAGAATCTTCAACAGAAAAAGGAATTTGTTATAAAGTGCTTCAACAAAATAGTTGAATTTTTAATAAAAAATTTTAATTTGCAACCAAAGAAGATGAATTCTGAACCAAAATTATAATAATATTTTTCAATTGAAAAGAATTAACTTTCAACAAAAAAATGAATTCTCAACGAAAAATGTATAAATTTTTGTTTGAAACAAAAATATTTTCATTTTCATCTAATGAATATTTTTCAGTCCTGAAGGAAATAAATGTACATCACACTGCTGTATTTTCAAGCAAGAAAGGCAAATTTTTCACACAAAAAAACTTGGAATTTTCAAACAAAATTGTTAAATTTTCAACCAAAAATATTATTTATCAATCAAAAATATAATAGTAGACTTTTAATACATTTAAAACTTTTTGACGTTTCAGTTTAAAGGACAAGATGCGAAGACTACAAACAGCTAAAGAAAAACTCGCTTGTACGAGTGACTATTGCAAAGACAGGTATTTAATTATTATAATTAACTCAATTTTAATACT
This sequence comes from Acraspis erinacei, assembly GCA_035041075.1. Taxonomy (NCBI): domain Eukaryota; kingdom Metazoa; phylum Arthropoda; class Insecta; order Hymenoptera; family Cynipidae; genus Acraspis; species Acraspis erinacei. The sequence goes on from JAWWLR010000054.1 coordinate 38,593,808, forward strand.
TCATAAATTAAAATATCATTCTTGGATTTTTAGTGCCTGTGTTTGTGAACCTTGTTCTGATTATTCCTGCAATCGAGGAAGGCCAGGATTTTACAAGAATTTGGAAAAATTTTATAAAAGAATGTACAAACAGGCGAAAATGCGAGCAGAAGAAATGGACTGTTTATGAATCCAAGAACTGACTGGATTTCATTAGTCCATCTGTCAATTTGTCATAATTTGCGAAAAGTTTCGCTTTTTGTGACAAATTTTGCTACTCGGGCTTTACCTAAAAATATATTGCATCCAGTAGTGGTGAATGGAATGGAAGGTTCACATTTGAAAAAAAATACTCAAAATATTCTTTAAAAATAATTATGTAAATACTTGTTGTAAATAAATATTCTCGCATGCTACCAAATAATAGAATTTTTAACGAAAAAATATTAATCCTCAACGAAAATTGCAATAGATTTGATATTTCAACTAAAAAAGTATTTTTTTAAATTTTTAATCAAAGAGTTTAATTAATTTCACCACTAAAGCAGTTGATGTTTCAAATGAAAAAGCTTTTAATTTTTAAAAATTGGATTCATCTAAAAAAAGCGAATTTTCAACAAAATAGTAAAAACTTAAAACAGATTAATTTTTAACTAAATAGTTGCATTTTGAAGTAAAAAAATAATTTATACAGAAAACAGAAGTTCAAATTGTTAAGAGTATAATTTTTTCATTTTACAAAAAGTTAGGAAAAATTTGTGTCAGTTTAGAAGATATTTAGGGCTTATATCAGACCAAAATATCTTTTAAACTGACTCGAATTATTCCTAAAATTACCATAAAATCATCCAGATTCTTTATTAACAATTTTCGAAATTTTTTAAAAACTTTTCAACTATATTCGTTCAAAATTAAATTTAAGTTCGTTTTAAATTGTTTGGAATCTTCTCAAGATTTAAACTATTTTTTATCTTTTTGTGACTGAAAACTTCGAAATATCTTTTAAAATAATGCTGTTTTTTCTAAAAAAAAAAAAACAATGTAAATCCTGTCATTTTAAAAAAAGTTTCCCTAAAATCTTCCCGTTTTTCGACATTTTTAAAAATTTGTTGAAATCTTTTATTCGAAATATTAAAATATTCTTTTCTGAAGTTGCAGGAAATTATTCGAAATTTTCACAGGAATCTTAAGAAAATTTGTTATTCTCCTGAAAACAAATTCTTAGAAAAGCTTAAAAAATCTACAAACAAATTTTTTAATCTGTACAAATTTTATATTATTTTTGAATCGTTTCAAAAAATTTTAATATCTCTTAAACTTGCTCGAATTTGTTCTTAAATTTTGTAATGTTACGAAATTGCAAAATTCGGCTTTAAAACTTTCTACATTCTTTTTAGAAATTTTAGGAAAATTGTTGAAATATTTTCCAGTCTTTCTCTTACAATTAAAAAATCTACATTTTGTTAAACAATTTTGATCTTCTCAATATTTAAATTATTGCTGACTTTTTTTAAATAGTTTGAAACCTTCAAAATTTAAAATAAATCTTTAAAAATAAAACGTAAATCACAACAACAAAAAAACAGAAATTTTATTGCTCTAAGTTTTTGTCCGTAATTTCATTTTTATCATATCTTTAAAAGTATGAGAAAGTTGATAAATTATAGTGGAGCAGCAAAATGTTAAGAACATAATTATTCCCAAATATTAAAGTCATTTATAATTAAAATTTTCTCTTATTAATGTTTAGAAACTTTAGAAGTAAATTTTATGACGAAATAAAAATACTTATCTGGAAATTTTGATTTAAAAAATTGATGAGGTTGAAATGACTAATCTTTTTTAATAAATAAACAAAATTTTTTAGATATGAAAGCCTTTTTCAAACGAAAAAAAATAAAATAAATTCTAAGACAAAGAAAAATCAATTAATTATTAGAAGGTTGAATTACATGGTTTATTATCACCCTGCATAAAATGTTATAATACATTTTGCAAATTAATATTATTAGCTTGCTGAATAAATAAGAATATTTTCTTAAAAAATGGGAATGCCAGTGAAAGACAGTGATAAAAAAATAAGCGATTGGCCCAGTAAGAGATAGAAGGACTCGATAACGAAGATCTCTCGACTTAGTTGCTTCCTTAACTCTCTTCATGATGTTAATGAATTACAATAGAAAATCGGACAAATAATGATCAACTTACACTGTAATTACTTAAAAATTACCTTAAGTTTATACATTCAATCCCTGAGACAAGAATTTGTTCCGCAGAAAATCTCTTCACTGAGTCAATCACAAATCCTCGAGACATTCAAGCCTTAATTCGAAATGTGCGATAGCATCCGGAAGACATAATTATATTTTAACACACACGCTGGATCTGAGTGTCTACCCGAGGGATAGTTTTAAATTCTCGGTTTTGTAATTATACTTTTTTTTTTAATTTCCACAGGGATCACAGTGCAAAAGAATTTCAAAAAATGGGGAAATAGGGTAATTTTTAAATAATGTTAAATAATTTTGTATAACTTTTGCCATCACAAAATCTTCTTTGCAAATTGGATATAATTAAAAGAAAATTTTATCAGAGTTGGAATTTTTGTTTAAATCTTATAAACTCCGAAATTATATGAATATTAATTTGCCTAAAAATTATTTGCCAGTAGCGAGTCGCCTTTGAAAAAATGGACTTTTTTCGAAATTTTTGCTTCATGTATTAATATGTTTATTTATAAAATTACCATGTGAAGTTGAACAGTTGAAAATTGAAGAAAATTCACTGTCGAAAACCCAATGTTCCGTTTTTTTTTATTTTCAATTTTGAACAATAGCATTTTCAACTTTTGAAAATTTAATTCTAAATTTCCTTTAATTTCCAACAGCATTGAAATATTTATTTATTAAATTCTCACGTTATATTGAAGTTGAAAATTGAAGAAAATTCAAATGTCGAAAACAAAATATTTTCTTTTCATTTTTTCTCCAATATTCCATAGTTGGAAAATCAATTTTTTCAATTTTCAACAATACAATTTCCAACTGTTGGAAATTCAATTATAATTTTCCTTCAATTTTCATCAGTTGAATTTCTTACTATTGAAAATTCAATTACACACATTTTTTAATTTTCATATGTTCAAAATTTATTGATGAATTTTCTTTAATTTTCAAAAGTTGAAAATTCAATTTTCTTTAATTTTCAACAGTTGAAAATCGAATTTTCTTCAATTGTCAACGATTAAAAATTTAATTTTTACTTTTCTTACTTTATATTGAACAGTTAAAAAAAATTCAATTCGAAAACACAATATTCCGTTTCCTTTATTTTTCAATTTTCTCCAATTTTCTACAGTTGAAAAAGCTTTTTTTTATTTTCAGCAGTAGAATTTTTAACTCTTGAAAATTCAATTATAAATTTTCGTCAGTTTTCTACAATTGAAAATTCAATTATGAAATTTTAATTTTCATATGTGGAAAATTTAATTATGAATTTTTTCAATTTTCAACTGTCGAAAATACAATTTCCTTCAACTTTAACAAATAAATTTTCAATTTTCTTCAATTTTCTACTGTTAAAATTTCAATTATCAATTTTCTTCTTTTTTCAATAGTTGAATTTACCATTTTCTTCAATATTGAACAGTTGAAAATTCCATTTTCTCCAATTTATTTAATCATTGAACAATCGAATTTGAGATGAATATTATAAAGATATGAATATTCAATTTTCAATTTCCTTCAATCTCCAACAATTAAATTCCAAATTTTCAACTGTAAAAAATTGAAGAAAATTAATAATTGAATTTTCAACAGTTGAGAATTAATTTACTTCAAATAAAAGTAAATTAAATGTAAAAAAACATTTCAATCCATAAAAGAAAAGATTTCTTCGAAAACGGGTCTCCATTAGCAAATAATATTTGTCAAATTAATAGCAATAGAATTAAGAAAGTAAAATATTAAAAAATAATTCTAACTCGGTTGTTGGTAATGCAATCACAGCGACATAAAAAAGTCCGAAAAAGAATCAAGTTGGTTAAAAAACAATTTGCATATATTTAAAATCGTTCCTAAAGTCTCTTTTAAAAAATACCCAATTAAGAAAAATTGTATGCACAAATGTAATACATATTTTTAAAGATAATAGAGAAAAATGGGATTTTCCATGTCCTAAATCAGAATTTTAATTAATTTGTAAAATTTCCTGTTCCAAATCATAATAATATTTATTTTCCCCAGTGACAATTGTAATTCTTTTGAAAAATGCACTGCTACAAGTCAGAATTATAATTCTCCTCGAAAATTTACTCTTCCAAGTCAGAATAATATTTTTGCTGGAAAATTCCTAAATCCAGATCTGAATTATAATTGCTTCCGAAAATTTTTGATCCAATTCAGAATTAGATATAATTACTTCAGAAAAAGTCCTGTTCCAACTAAAAATTATAATTTGTCTAGTAAATTAACTGTTCCTAGTCACAATGATACATCTTTTTTAAATCCATGCATAAATCAGAATTTTAATTTTTTGGGGAAATTCCGTTTTCGAATTGAAAATTCCAAACCCCCTCTTTCCCAATCATAATTCCACTTTCTATATTTTTATTTTAAACCGTAAAGCTTTCTCTCTTCGATTTAAAATCATAAATATTTACAATTTCATATAAATGTATTAGGATATCAAAATGTAAAAAAATTGCAAACAACATCACTTATATTATCGTCATTATCGACAATAAAGTATTTTTCATTACTCGCTCCTGATTGAAGAAGACGAATGAAAAATCCCGATAACTGAATCAAATTCCCGGCCTTTTTCGGTTTTCCCGTTAAGGTAGACACCCTGTTAATAAAATTAGGAACAAAGAGTCAAAACTTTTAAGCTAAGTATTCAATAGAATTAAATGCAAGAAATTTCACGAATTAACGAAAGCAAACCCTATAAATTAAATTCAATAGCGTTCGTTAAATCACGTTTTAAGAAATTGACATTCTTTCAAGCTGCATAATTAATTTAATAATGGTTATCGCGCGAGTGTAAAAAAACAATTATTTACATAAACACTCGTTTTTATTATCGTAGTAAAAATGGAATTAATAACATCATTAATCAGCTTAGTGTGCCCTCGTTAATTCTGCACCGATCGCAATTCTGTTGCTGCGACTTCAAAATCAATTTTTTTTCTTCTAAACTGAGGGCCCGGATCAAAAAACCGGCTCTTTAATCCGGGCCCTCAATTACCGCGTAATATCTCGTATTCTCGACTGCAAAGTATTCAAAAAAAAAATTAATCAATCCTAAGGCACCACTTTTCTATAAACAAAAAAAATGTCCTCGAGAGCTAAACTATAAACTTAATTTTTATGAGATTACAATACAGTTGAGATTACAATACAGAATAGACAAGAGCTTTTAAAAAGATCTGAATTTGATTATTCTTCTATTTTTCAAGACCCGGAATTCTGGATTTTATACAAGTTGGGATCTAGAACAAAAACCTAGACTATAAACAAAAATTTAAAAGCTATCCAGTCTTTTCGGTTGGACACGGAATAGAACAAGTTTCGTGCAGCGACTGTCACAAGTATACAAGTTACTTAAATCGATTCTCAATGCTGAATTAATAAACAAACAAAAAAATAAAAATCAGTGCATGCCTTCTTGGAAAATTGCCAATCAGCAATTTGCTATCTCTGCGCATGCGAATAGATATTTTAAAGAAGTGAAATCGTCTTTTTCAGATTTTAATGGAGCAACTTGAATTTAAGAACCTAAGAGATTTAGTCAGCTTTACGCGGTTTGCGTTTGCGAACATTAGGACTGCTGGGGGTCGCCTTTGAGTCTTTATCGCCTTCGGATTTTTCAGACTCGCTTCCTTCCTCATCGACCAAATCGTCCTTAACATTTTCCACAAGCTCTTCGTCCCCGGAATTTTTCTCCTGTGCAGAATCACCAGATCCGTCCTTTGACTTTCTTTTGCCTTGAGAGTGAACGTCTTTCGGTGGGTAGATAAAGTCAATCAGGCAGACGATAATCTAAAATAATTGATAAAAAATTATAACAAAATAATTTAAATAATTGTACTTTTTTACCTTTACAGTATCACTATTTTTTAAAAATTAATTTTGAAAATAAAAACTTACAAGTCCAATAACAGCACCCAAGACAATGGTAGCGATAGCAAAAATCAGATAACTGCCCCAGGTCGGCATTCCAAAATCTTCCATCAATCTGTTGTGAATTCCCTGTAAATTTATTAATTATTACTCTTGAAGCCGAAATTTTTTTCATTTTAAGTCTTTATATTTAAACGCTCAATAATTTATAGGTATAAAAAATCGAGACATAGAAACATTAAAAATTACACGATTAAAACATTATTTTTAACTGAAACTTTTGAAATTTAGAAGTTAAATTATTTTTATATTAAAAGTATTTTTAAATTAATAATTGTTCAATTCTTACTTATACGTCAAAATTTGTTTTGAAATATTTTACAGTTTTCTCTTAAAATTCATTTTTCAAAATAAAAAATCATTTGAAATTTTTCGCATGAATATTAAGAGAATTTTATTATTGCCTTGAAACATTTCAAAATCCTTCAAAAGCTTAAAAAAACCTACATTTTGTTAAACAAATTTTGAAATGTTTTCATGCTTTTAAAAATGTCAAATATCTTAAAAATATTAGAATTTTCCCAAATATTTTTTCAAAGTCCTGAAAAATTAATAAAATTGCCTTAAAATCGTCCTATTATTCATTTTTGATAATAAAGACATTCAAAATTTCCCCAGAAATCTTAAGAAAAATGTTTTATTTCTTTGAAACCTTTCAAAATTATTAAGAAGCTTCTAAATTTTTGTTTCGAAATCTTCAAAAATCTACATTTTGTTCAAAAATGTTTGAAATCATATCAAGTTTTAAATGGTTTTTTAATCTTTTCAAAACATCTAAATTTTCCTTAAAGTTACTCAATTTCTTCTAAATTAATAATTTTACAATTGTTATTTATAAATCAAAATGAAACACTTTCACTTCAAAATTTAAAAAAATTGTAATAGAAAACTTAAAATTCTAATGTTCCAAGTTTGAATTTAGCACACTAAAATTTAAACAATTTAAGAATTTCTATCTCAAGTAATTCAGTTTCGAATTGTTTGCTTTTAAATATTTAAATTATTAGTGCTCATTTTAAATGAAAACTCGAATATATTGCCAAATATTAAAAAAACTGTGCTTTTCTTTAATTACAGAATTTTTAATTGAATGGGTTAAAAATGGAATATTTTACATTGGGACAATAATTGAATATGATTGTAAATTGAATACAAGCGTTTAATTATAAATTTATTGATTTTAAGTTACTTTAAAATTTAAAATAGTTTATAAAACTTCAATCGTACGTTTACATTTAAATACCAAGGCTTCCCAATGAAAACTTTTCGATTCTTAAAGTTAAAATCTGTAAAGTGTTTAGTTTAAAAAAATCTTAAAATTAAAAACAAATTTTATTTAAAACTGTACGCTTAAAAATGAAGCCCAAAAATGACATTTTTTTAATTTCAAAGATGTTAAAGTTACTCATTGTAAACTGAATAATTTCATGATTGAAGAAGTTAATAATTGAACTTAACATTTGAAAAAGGTTGAATTATTTTTCTTTTAAATGCATTACATCGTGTGATATGAAATTTGTGATATTTCAAGTGATCAGATAGATTTTTCTTCTAAAAATTTGTAAAATTCCTGTAAAAAAAAGAGGTATGCAGATTTTGATTTAAAAAAAATTATTACCCTTAAAACTTGAGACATTCGGAAGAATTGACTGATGACAGACATCTGGATCGAAGTTGGGCTTTTCCAACTTGGAATTGGTTCAATTTTCTTCCATGTCTTATCGGATATGAATTCGACCAGTGAGTCCTTGTCTCTCGGACTTTTGTACTGGCGAAAGATGCCGTCTTTAACGCTGTTAACAAAAATACATCGTAGCAAATATAAGGAAATTGGCGTTTTAAATAATAGAAATCAGTGTTGGGTAAAGAAAAAACTGTAAAGAATTTCCTTAAAAAGTTATGTTCTTTGTACATTTTTTGGAAATAAATTAATTGAAGATAATCACTTTTTCGTTATTTTTTGTTTTTCGTATTAGCCATCTCATGTTTAAGAGCGAGACGGATTTCGAGATAAACCGACATTTAAAATAACACTTAAAATTTAATTTAAAATGAATTTCAAACAATTTTCTATTGGCCAACAGTTTTTTCAAGATGCAGAACCATAAGTAAAGAAATTCTTAATTTTTTTAGAACATACATCGTCTTGGAAATCCTTGAAATCTTTCAAATCTTTGTTAAATCTTTTGAAATCTTTGTGAATTCGTTGATATCTTTTATTAATTATTAATTGTTAATTATTAATTGATGTATCTATTTAGGATTTAAATAAAAAGTAAGTTTTACGATAATAATTAACCTATATAATAAATAAATGATTAAAAATGAAGAAAACCCTCTGAAATCTGGCGTACACGACTTTTTCAAATGTTTGAAATCTGGTGTACCCTTGTTGAAATCTTTAGAATTCTTGAATTCTTTTAAAATCTTCATGACATTTTTATGAAATTTTTTTAATATTTGTAAGATCTTTCTGAAATCTTTTGTAATCATTTGAAATTATTAAAATATTTTTAATCGATGTGAAATCTTTTTAAATCTTAGAAATCTGGTTTACTATACTCTTTTTAAAATCTTTAAAATCTTAAAAATGCTTTGAAAGTTTTAAAATCTTTGAAAATATTCGAAATCTTTGTAAAATCTTTTGAGATTTTTGTAACATTTTCCTTAAATCTTTGTTTGTGAAATCTTTATCATCCGTTGAAATAATTTCAAAGTTTTTGCACTTCAATAAAATAACTGTTTTAAAAGAACAAAAATTAATTCAAGGTTCTCGTGAAAAATTCAAGGAGAATTCCAGTTTTTCAAGGTCGCTGGGCACCCTGATTGTACAATTTCAAAGTGAAAGTCATTAAATAAACATTTTTTTAGAAGCCCTCAAAGTTAAATAATTTGAATCTGAAATACAACCAATTTTAAACTCAAAGAATTCCAAGTCGAACAATTATAGATTCAAGGTATTCCAAAGGCTTACGCTTACAGAATAGGGACTATCTTCCAAAGAAATTCATAATTTGTATAATCTACATCTGAAAGAGCTTGGAATTGTATAATTTTCCAATAAATTGAAATTTTTTAAATTATATCAAATTTGACTGGTCCACAATTCTACAATAATTTTAAATGGAAGCCCTAATGATTATACCATTTTTAAATTACTAGCGTTTGAAATTGTAAAGATTATAAAAATATTTTATTACAAATTGAAAGCTTACATTGTTGGAAAACTTTTCCGAAAAAATAATTTCAAATTGAAATACTAAAAATGATAGGTCAAATTCAATTTTAAATTTGTTCAGCATTTTGTTTTGCTTTCAATAGGAATTTAGTTATTGTAAAACTCTTGCTTTTTAAATCGCAGTGTCTCGTCATCCCGAAATTCGGGACGACTAGTCGAATATGTTTCATTAGCTGGGCTAGT
>JAWWLR010000054.1:38619315-38635821 GCA_035041075.1 Acraspis erinacei
ATTTGGTTGAAAATTCATCTTTGCCGGTTTAAAAGTCAACTATTTTCTAAAACATTCGACTTTTAGCTTGAAAACTTTCCTTTTGTTGAGAATTTTTTCTTTTTTAATTGAAAATTAATCTTTTTGGATATAAAATTTAGCTTTTTGTTTAGAAATTTAACTTTTGTTGTGAAAGCTTACTTATTTTGCTGAAAACTCAACTATTTTGCGAAAATTAGTTTTTTTTGGTCGAAAACTCAACTGTTTGGTTGAAAAATTATCTTTTTTAAATACAAATTCATCTTAGTGGGTTAAAAATCTCACTGTTTTGTAGAAAATTTGGATTTTTTGTTTGAAATCCAAGAATTTAGTAAAAAATTATTATATTTTAGGTTAAAAAGTAAACTATTTTGGTACAAAATTCAGAATTTTGTTTGGAAATTCATATTTTTTGGAAGAAAATTTATCTCATCGATTAAAAATGTAACTATTTCATTGAAAATTTATCTTTGCCCGTTTAAAAGTCATCTATTTTCTAAAAAATTCTAATTTAGCTTGAAATATTTATTTCGGCTGAAAGTTGGTCTTTTTGAGTAGAAAATTAATCTTTTTTGTTGAAAATTCATCTTTTTGTTTGAGGAATCAACTATTTTGTTAAAAAATCATCTTTTTCATTGAATTCAATTGCTTCAAAATTATTTTTTTATGTTAAAATAGTATTTTTTATAAGTTACAATTGAAATATTCCATTTTTGGTTGAAAGTTTACTTGTTTTGTTGAAAACACAACTATTTTGTTAAAGTTACCTTTTTAGTTCGAAAACTCAACTGTTTTGATGTAAATCAATCTTTTTGATTAGAGAATTAAACTTCTTTGTTGAAAATTCATCTTTTTTGCTGAGGAATCAACTATTTTGCTAAAAAATGATCTTTTTCATTGAATTCAACTAGTTGAAAATTGGTTTTTTAGTTTTTTGAAAAGTAATTTTTTACATGAAAACTTAACTGTTCAATTTTTAGTTGAAAAATTCTCTTTTTTGGTTTGAAATCCAAGAATTTAGTATAAAATTATTATATTTTGGGTTAAAAAGTTAACTATTTTGGTAGAAATTCAAAATTTTCTTTGAAAATTCGTCTTTTTTGGAAGAAAATTAATCTTCTGGGTGAAAAATTGATCTTTTCGGTTGAAAATTTAACTATTTGGTTGAAATTTTATCTTTGTTAGTTTAAAAGTCAAATATTTTCTAAAACATTCAAATTTAGCTTCAAAAATTTATTTTTGTTGAAAGTTGGTCGTTTTGAGTAGAAAATTCATCTTTTTGTTTGAGGAATCAACTATTTTGTCAAAAAATAATCTTTTTCATTGAATTAAATTGGTTGATAATTAGTTTTTTCATGCTAAAATAGTAGTTTTTATGAATTACAATTTAAATAATCTATTTTTGGTTGAAAATCAATCTTTATGAGTTAAAAATTCAGCTTTTTGGTTCGAAATTTAATTTTTGGTTGAAAATTTACTTATTTTGTTAAAAACTCAACTATTTTGTTAAAGTTGTCTTTTTTGGTCGAAAACTAAACTGTTTTGTTGAAAATCAGTCTTTCTGAAAAGATAATTAATCTTCTTTGTTGAAAATTCATCTTTTTTGTTGAGGAATCAACTAATTTGTTAAAAACATCATCTTTTTCATTGAATTCAACTGGTTGAAAATTGGTTTTTAGTTTGTTGAAAAGTAATTTTTTACATAAAAACTTAAGTGTTCAATTTTTGGTTGAAATATTATCTTTTTTATATGAAAATTCATCTTAGTAGGTTAAAAAATCTCACTGTTTTGTAGAAAATTTGGCTTTTGGGCTTGAAATCCAAGAATTTAGTAGAAAATTATTCTATTTTTGGTTCAAAATTCGTATTTTTTAGAAGAAAATTAATCTTCCGGCTGGAAAATGTATCTTTGCTAGTTTAAAAGTAAACTATTTTCTAAAACATTCGAATTTAGCTTGAAAAATTTAATTTGTTTGAAAGTTGGTCTTTTTTAGTAGAAAATTAATCTCTTTGTTTGAAGAATCAACTATTTTGTTTAAAAATAATCTTTTTCATTGAATTCAATTGGTTGAAAATTCAGCTTTTTGATTCAAAATTGAACTTTTTGTTGAAAGTTTACTTATTTTCTTGAAAACTTAACTATCTCTAAATTAATTTTTGACACGTTAATTTAGCTGTTCCATTTTGGGTTGAAAACTTATCTTTTTTAATTGAAAATTCATCTTCGTGGGTTAAAATTGAACTATTTTGTTAAAAATTCGAGGAAGGGAGTAAAAAATAACCCCAAATTGGTAACGCAGTTTATGGCCGTGATCTGAGGGAAAGTTCAAAGAGTTCAAATACCAACTTGATTTTCTTTTCAGAAGTTGCAAAAGCTCCATCACAGTGCAGGTAAAGGAGTCCTCCTTTCTCCAATTCTCGTCGACATAACTCTCGACGGAACCGAAGACATCGTAGCCGCAATGTTTAATTCAACAATCGTCGCCTACGATGGAAAATCTTTTCAACAAATCTGGAACTACACAGTCCCAAACTCCGAAGTAATCAGCATTCCAATTCCAGGATATTACGATAACGACAACGTCCCAGATTTTATGGTAAAACACCATATAGGTCCAGGAATTCCAGTATATTATTACACAGTGGCGACAATCCTGAATGGAAAAACGGGAAAGCCACTCCTCGAAGAGCCAATGGAAGACAGCATGAGTGCCCAGATGTCTGGCTTATCACTGTCTGTCCAAGGATTCGGAAATGATTGGTTCCTCCACTGGTCAGCCGATTGTCTGAAACACGAAGGCTCAAAAGAAAAGTACCAATTTTTTAAAGGCCAGAATACCAATTCACAAATGCGAGCCGATCTCTGTAAACTTCGTTTCAATTCCACTCTCACCTCTTCCTTATACGCATTCAGCCAACATGTCGGCCCTCCCGGTCTTTCATTATATTTCTCCGAAGACTGGAAAAAACTCGAATTTAACAATTCCTTCGATCCTCGTCAGGCTGCTGAAAATTATATCGAAAATTATCCCTTGGATGAGCCACTGATTGAAAACGAAGATGTTGCCGAGCGATCGCCAAAACTTGGGACAGTTATCGAGCCAGAGAAGAAATATGAGCTTGATGACGACTTTCTTAAGGAGAGGGATGATAAGTACGATCTTGACGATTATAGAGACGAGGAACCGGCGATTTTAAACTTTGAGGATAAAGTTCCGGATGCAATGAACATTGCCGAGGAGTTGAGAGGTTTGGACAAATGGGAGAGTATGCGTCCAAAAAAAGTATACGACGTTTTGTATGATGATGGAACCGAGCGTTTGGATTTGCCGCAATCGGAAATTCGTGCTCAGCGTAGTGAAAATATTCCAAAGGTCAATAACGACACTAACGACGTGCAAAATAAACTCGATCCTAGTATGGATTACACGAATGGTCAAACGAGAAGATATTACTCGTTGGAACCTGTTAATAGGTCGAATTCTCTTGACGAGGACTCGGATTATTTCAGCATGTCGGAAGACGTGGACTTTACTGACGATCCAGAGGAAGTGCCGGATGATAAACGGAAAAGGGAGACTAGACAGACTAAAAAAACTTCATCGAAGGAAGCTTCTGCAGAAATAATTTTGGGTCAGAAGGAAATACCTGTAATTCTCCAGAACGGGAATGAGAGAACAATCAAGCTAGTGAAGAAATCGAAAGAAAAGATTCCAGGGAAGAAATCGCTGCGGAAGAAGAAAATTGTTCTTCAAAGTGAGCAAGAAGAACAGAAGGAACTTTATCGAACAAAGCGAATTCGCAAAAGGTCCTCAGGCAAAGGTTTGAGAAATATCGCGACAGGAGTCCAGAGACAACCACCTACTGGAATTTTGCTGCCTTCCTTGAAGTCTTCGAAAAAACGTTCGATTGACCTTTTATTCTCGACCTATTGGCTGCCGGCTACCGAAACTCCGATTGTTCTTCTTCAGCAGGACCTGGACTGCATTCGGCGGAAGGAAGAAGACCTGGGGAGGAAACTTCAACTCACAGAGTACGATATTAATGTGAAGGAATGTCTCGTTGAACGGGGTTTTGATTACAAATTTTTTGAAGAAGCTATTGACAGAGAAAACGTGAAAATTGCTCTCGGACAAATGACAGTTTATAGAATGCAACTCCAGTGTGTCTGTCCGGAAGATATGGCACCAGGGAAAATTTGCAAAGATATTTCTGCTCATCAAAGTTGGCCTGCGCATCTTGGTTCTGCCGGCAATGGCTATTTTAAGCCTTTGCGTTCCAAAAATTCTTGAAGGAAATTTCCAGAATCTTTAAGAATATTTATAGGGATGAAAGTATTAAGAGATGGGGTTCAGGAAAAAATAGTGTAAGGATAGGAATTAGGATATTTGAATGATGTCAAGTTTGATGGCTTGGATCTCGGATATATTTATTGTAAGACTTTATTAACAGGGTTTGAGATTCACTTTAGTAGTATCTTTCTTTAAATTTTATTTAGGCTATTTTCCAAATTTAAAATAGGAGAGCAGGGTAGAAAATTTATCATCGAGGACATTCCTGTTACAGTTCTTAAATGCCCAAGAATTTATTTTGAGCAAATGCTCTCGAGAATATGCTCAGCTTTTAAGCTTGAATTTAAAGCTTTTATTGTTTAAACAAATAGATAATTACTACATATATTTTTGCAAAAACATTCTAGAGTGAAATAAACTTATATTTTTTTAATTACAGATCAGGTAATTGCAGAAATTTTCGAAAAAATAAAATTCAACTTAATTTTATTATTGTGTTTAAAAATCGCAACTATTTGGTTGAAAATTAATCTCTTTTGGTTGAGGACTCAAACTATTTTGTTGAAAATCCATCTTTTTTGGTTAAATGCAACTAATTTTGGTATAAAATAAAAATTTTTTTTTGGTTGAGAAATCAAATACTTAGTTGGAAGTGGAATTTTTTTTTTAAATTTATTTAGTTGACGATTCGTCATTTTAGTTGAAAATAGTTTTTTTGTTTTGTTTAAATTTTAACTATTTGTTAGGAAATTTCTTTAAAAATTTATATATTGGTTGATAATTCTTGTAATTTGTTAAAAATTTGTCTATTTTGATAGAAAGTACATCTTATTGTTTGAAAATTGATCTTTTTGGTTGAAAACTTGTAGTTCAAAATTGATCTGTTTTTGTTGAAAATCTATCTTTTTTGTAGAAAAAATTTAGGTATTTTATTTTTGGTCGAAAATGTATCTTTTTAGTTGAAAATTCACTTGGACTTATTCATTTTTGTGGTAATTTTACCTTTTTTGATAGGAATGTAATATTTTTCGTTAAAAATGTTCTGTTTTGTAGAACATGTAACTATTCTTTTTCAAGAAAAATTCGTTTTTTTATAGAAAATTAATCTTTTAGTTTGAAAATTTCACTATTTGATCAAAATTTTATATTTTTGGTTGAAAATTCATCACTGTGATTTTTTATTTTTTTAACTGAAGATGTAACTGTTCTATTTTTGCTAGATTTATGTTTTCAGTTAAAAATTAATTAATTTTGCTGAAAACTCGTTTTTTAAATTTAATTTTCTAACTGCAAATTGAACTATTCTAGTTTTTATTTGTAAATTTACCTTTGTTTAGTTGAAAATTTTGTGGAAACTTGACCTTTTTGATAGAAATATCTTCTTTTTCTCTAAAATATGCTCTGTTGTGTAAAAAATTCTATTTCTTTGATTGAAAAAGAATATATTTTTTAGTTAAAATTTCGTTATAGAAAATTAATCTTTTGTGTTGAAAGTTCCACTATTAGATAAGAAATTTATATTCTTTAATCTTTTAATTTATATTCTTATATTCTAGTTTTGGTTAGTAAATTTATCTTTTTTTTGGTTGAAATTTTATATATTTTATGGAAACTGAATCTTTTTGGCAGAAAATTCATCTTTTGGGTTTAAAATGGAATTGTTTTGTGGAAAATTAATTTTTTTGGTTGAAAATTGATTGTTTTAACTGAAAATTGAATACTAATATTTTTGGTTACAAAATAATTTCTTTGGACGAAACAAAACATTATGTTAAAATTTCTTTTATTTTTTTATTTGAACATTTATTTTTCTAATATCTTAGTTATTCTAATTTTAGTAGAAAATTGATTTTTTTAAATAAAAATTCATGTATTTTGTTGAAAATGAGTCTTTTTGGTGGAAAATTAATCTTTTGGTTTGAAAATTCAACTAACTAGTTGGTTCAAAATTCATATTTTTGGTTGAAGATTCATCTTTTTAGTTAAAAATTAATTTCATAGGTTCAGATTTTATCTTTTTAATTCGAAAATGCAACTAAAAAGTGTTTAAAATGTATTTAAAAACAGTTTTTTTGCAATAATATTTTGAATCATCTAGGTGTACGCTTGGCTTTATACTTAGAAGAATTTGGAAATTGGATATTGTAACAACCCTGAATGAGGCACTGTTTAATGTGAATAATTTTTTCTATTAATTTTGCTTCTTTTAACATTCAAATTAAGCGCCATTTCCAATTTGAAGCGATAAACTTTCCCGCGAAATTTAAATAATGTAATTATTATTCATAAAGATAGAAATATGGTGTTTAAAATCCTAATTCAAAAAGCTTATAAGTGCTCTTAAAATTCTCAAAGCAAATAAAGATCGAGCATATTCTCATGCTCCTGGGAATTATTCCGAGCATTTTAACTCTTTATATCTAATTCCTTTTGACGATTTAAAAGATTAAATCCTATTTTCATTATTTTTGTATTTACAATTATTTTTTTGTTTCAGAGCCTTAATTGAAACTTATGTAATGCCTTTTAGTAACAACAACACATGAAAGGTTTGTTTTAATCAATAATGGGTTATTTTCAAATCCTGTTAATTTAAGAACTAATGATATTCTATCGCTCGTTAATAATTAATTGTGGTTACTCAAGCAATTGTTCCTACGCAGGCTCCTCGAGCGACAATAATTCCGAAGGGCCTTGAGAATAACTTTTAAATGTGAAAGTAAAATAATCATTAGTTTAATGCAAGTAATTCATTTTTGTTAATGTCGACATATCTTCATAATTACATTTTCTTAAATCAAAAGGTAAGATTTTCGTTTATTCGTAAGGCCTTTTGGTTACAACGGTGCAAACAGCAGAGAAATGTGATTTGTCCAATCAAATCTCGAATATTGAATAAATATCTTTTAAGTAAAATAAGAAATGAAGGAATTGCACAAAACTCTAAATACATACTAGTCTAAAATAAAAAAAATCAGCTCGTGCAAAATTGCTTCAGGAACAAAATGGGAAAACGTTGTTCTTACGCAAATATTTATTGAACTCAGAATATATTGTGGACAAATTATACTGATTATATTTCGACTATACAAAATTTTGCATACTCATAAAATATTTTTCAATATTTTTCCTATGCAAAATATATTCCAAAGAGAATATTAAAAACGGTACTTTCAGTATTTTCTACAGAAAGTAGAAATTACATACATTGAAATCATTATTCTTTTGATTTAAATATTGTTTTTTCCCTGTGGAAAATATTCTGGTTGAAGATATTCAAAACATAAATATGCTAAACACAAATTATACATATAACCACGGGGAATATAAAATAATACTTTACACTTAAGTTTGTTCTTTCTTTCTTTGTTTGAAAATTGGACTATTTTGTTAAGAAATCAAATTTTTGGTCCAAAATGTCTCTTTTCTGATTGGAAATCGAAATATTTTAATAAAAATGCATTTTATTGTTTGCAAATGTAACTATTTTGTCGAACATTCGTATTTTTTAAAAAATTGCTTTTCTCAACTGAAAATTTAACTATCCCGTTTTTGACGAAAAATCGATCATTTTTAGTCAAATGTATTTTTCAAACTGAAATGGAAGTATTTAATTTTTATTTAAAAATTGTTTTGTTTTTTTTAGTGACAAATTTAACTTTTTGGATAAAAATTCCTTTTCATAATTTAAGATTCAATTACTTACTTGAAAGTTTAACTAATTTATTAAAAATTAATTTTATTAGCCAAAAATTCATCTCTTTAGTTGAAATCATAATTATCTTGTTAAAAATTAATCTTTTTGAGCGAAAAATTCAACTATTTGGATAACAATCAACTTTTTTTGTAGAAAACTCGTCTTTTTACTTTTAATTTTCAACTGATTTGTTCAAAATTTGACGTTTTGGTTTATAAATTCTATTGTTTTGATAGAAAATTCACCTGTTTGATAAAAATTAACTTTTTGTTTAAAAATCAACTGTTTTTTAAAGAGTTCGCCGTTTTGGCTTGAAAATTCAACAATTTTGGTTGATATTTTTTCTCTCTAATGAAAAATCTTTTTTTCTTGAAAAATAAACTATTTTATTTTTTATTTAAAATAAAAATCTTTTTTACTTTGTAGAAATATCATCTATTACATTTTTTTGTGAGAATTCGCCTTTTTTTCTATATGAAAATTAATCTTTTTAGGTTTAAGCCAACTGTTTTCTAAGAATTCCACTTTGTAGCTTAAAAAGTCAACTCTTTCGTTAAATTTTCATCTCTTTTTGTAGAAAATGAATCTTTTGCAATATGAAATTCAACTGTTTCCTTAAAAATTAAATATAATCAGTATACTTTGTGCACAATATATTTGTGTAGGAATCTTAAAATTACAATAAAAATTAATTGAAAGTAGTTTTTGGAAATTATTTTCGTAATTGGAATTTTTTTATATGTCTATAACGAAGCCTGCAAATAAATTTGCGTTCAAAAGTCTGTAATGGAAATTTTCAAATACATAGAGAATTGAAATTTGATATATCACAAAAATAAATAAATTGACAGTGTTCGTAGAGTTAATTACTGTAAGAAAAAATAATATTTTTTCTTTATAAAACACTGTTCGACCCAAAGTACAAAAAAAATAATTTAAATATATCAACGACTTTGAAACGTTGTTAAATCGATATTGTATACACTCACTTCTGTATAATACACTTACGTAATTTAATGTGCGTTTAGTTTAGTTTGATAATCTAGAACAGCCTAATTCGAATTTAAATCATAATCGACATAAAATTCAATCATCAGCTGTTTTAATTTCAAGTGGACATTTCACATTTGTCTCGTAAAATTATTATAACCAATGTACATAATCTATATTTCAACTTTGTGAAATAATCCCTGCAATGGAATTATAATTTTAAAATGTGCAAATCTTGGTGCTAATTTTTGTGTTTCCTTCATTCATACAGTGATTTTAAAAAATGGCAAACGCGGTCCAGTGTATACAATTGCAAAAGGTTAGCCGATGTATATATTTTGTAATTCTATATCACAGGTTTCTTATCAGGTTTAAGTACAATCTAGAATTTCTATCGATGCAAACTTCCAGCGAAAACAATTTGGTTTAATTTGATAATTTTACTTGATAACAGGGTGTCTATCCTACCTGGAAAACGTAAAATTAAACAATGATTTAACTGTTTTGTTGAAAATTATTCTTTTTTATTATTTCAAATTAATTTTTTAAACTGAAAACTTAATTATTTTATTTTTTATTGAAAATTGATTGTTTTTAGTTTAAAATTCTAGTATCTTCTTGAAAATTAATGTATTTTGTTCAGAATTCTTTCTTTTTATAGAAAATTATTATTCTTAATTAAAAATTCATCTCTGGGTAAAATATGATCTATTTCGTTGAAAATTCGTCTTTTGATAGTAATTAATTTTCTTCGTTGAAAATTCTTCTTCTTAGTTTAAGACTGAACTGTTTTATTTAAAAATTTATCACTTTAATTGAAATTTTTTTTTGTCGAAAATTAATTTTTTACTGAAAATTTAACTATTCCATTTTTGCTTAAAATCTCATTTTGAAGTAGTTTAAATTGAATTTAATATATATTACCCACATTAATTTTGTCTGAATATGCACTGAACTTTAAATATAAAAAGATTAAATAAACTTTTATTTGAATTATTATTCAAATTCCTGGTCTTTTAGAGACAAATTCAAGAAATTATAGGTTTTTATTATTAAATAATGATTTAATTATTCGATGGTGAATATATTTAAGAATATGTTTTAATATAATTTTTCAAAGCTTTCTAAATTAATCATATTATTTGAAATATTCGAAATATTCTAATGTCTCCATACTATAAAAAAATAATGAAAAAAACATGTAATTGTCAGTGAATTTTTTCCAGAATTTGAGTAGACACCCTGGATAAACTTGAAACATGTTTAATACATTTTCAAGGAAATTTCTATAAATTGTACAGCCAGCGATTTATTGTTTGTCGTCGTCTCTGATTGTTCACAATCAATAAAAATGTATTACATAAAACTGAGTCTTTGATTATTGATTTTAATTTATGTAATTTGGAATTCAATCTTGTTATTTTGCTTTGATTTAATTTTGACATTACATTTCCAAAATTTGATTCGTAATTTTTTAAATTGGATTTAACTTTTATTTCTCAGACTGAACTGCACAGACACAATTCAGGGAGAGATGTTCAGAAATGTTATCGAAGACCTGTAATGCCTTTTTTGGATTCGGGTATTCCGAAATTAAAATTGTCAAGCCATTTGGAACAAAAATCGGTTGAAGAAGCCCTACGGAATGCAGAAAGGCAACGTTCTATGTTACCATCAAAATTGGAATATGTTCAAAATAGAGGAACTCAAACCGATTATAGAGAGAATGAGACTCAAACTTCTCCATGGGAACCGCCTTATAAAATATCCCCAGGTACCAATTAGTTATTATTTAATTTCAAGCTTTTATTTTAAGTATTAGGAAATATTATTTTGCTATTATTCTGAAAAAATGACAATAATGCTATTATTTTCTGAAATCAATTACTAATGTAATTTTTTTCATTTTACCTTTGAGCATACTTTTAAGCATCTTCGCTCATTAGATAAAATTACATATCCGTCACTTTAAAAATTGAAATTTCACAAGATTTTGAAGACTTCGAAAAATTTCAAGGGATTTTAAAATTTTCAACATTTTTGAAGAATCTTGAGATATTACAAATTTCAAGATAATTCGCTGGGTTTTAAAGTATTTCAAGGGATTGACATGGACTTTAAAATTCTAAAAAAATGCAATAGATTTCAAAAGGTTCGAAAGATTTTAGGGAATCTCGAAGACATTGTGGATAATTTGAGGGACTAAATGAATAGAATTAAATTTTAAGGAAATTCTCGGAATTTCTACGTGTTTCTTCGGAATTTATGGAGATTGCAAAGATTTTAATATTTGGAAAGAAAATTTAAATGATAATAAAGATTTCAAGATGTACGAGATTTAAATATATTTAAGTAATTTACAATTTTTCAAAGAATTTTAAAGAATATAGTGTATTTTAAAAGATTTCAAGGAATTTTATGAGATTGTAGATAATTTTTAAATATTGTACAATTTTACAATATTCTATAGATTACTAGGAATGTAAAAAAATTCAAGTTTTTCCCCGGAATTTCAGAGGATTTCTACAGAATTAAAAAAAAACAGTGAATTTCAACAATGACTAAGATTTCATAGCTTTTAGGGAATTTAAAAAGATTTAATCATTCTTGAAAGAGTTTAAAAAGATATTAAAGATTTGAAGATGTACGGGATTTCACAAGAGTGGAGGGATTTACATTTTTTAAAGAATTCTGATGAATATAGTGTATTACCAAAGATTTCGAGGGATTAAATGAGATTTCAGAAGATCTAAAAGATTTCGAAGATGCCAAGGAAACATAGAATTTCAAAAGAATTTAAAAAATATAATTTGTATTGGATTTCAACCGATTTCAAAGCTTTTAGCGCACTATAAAAGATTTTTAAGGTTTTAGGGTAAATAATGAAATGACTATTTCAAAGGACTTTCCTAGATTTTTTCGAATTTTGCGGCATTTTAGAGGATTTCAAAGATACCATCATTTTTTAAGGGAGTTTCAGAGATAATACAGATTTTAAGACGTTTTACGGGATTTCTTCATGTGCTACGGTTTTAGGGTATTTCTCCCTTAAAAATAAGTAAAATTAACGTGAATACTATAAATTCAATTAAATTTAAACCGTCTCAAATTTAGTTTTCAGCCCAAAATGGACAAGCCGAATTTCATTGTTTGTTTTTTTTTCATTCGTTTTTTGGGATTTTACGGAGTTATCGTGGATTTCAAAGATTGCATAATTTTTTAAGGACTACATAAAAGACATTGATGATTTCAAGATGTTTTACTCAACTTTTGTGGAATTTCAACATTTTTAAAGGATTTTATACATTTGTAGGCATTGCAGAGGATTTTAACAGAATTAACAAAGATAATAATTTTAGTGGATTTCAACAGATTTCTATGATTTTAAAGCTTTTAGGGTATTTTAAAAGGTTTCATTAAATTCCATAAAAGTATCTAATATATTTTAAGGGATTCGAAGGGCTTTATCGGGTTTTGTGTGCTATGTCGAGATTTAAAGGATTTCAAAGATTCCAATTTTAAAGAATATAGTTTATTTTTAAATAAGTCTAGGAATTTTATGAGATTTCAGAAATTCTTAAAGATTTCAATGCATTTTACAATATTTGAGGGATTCATAGGATTATAAATGAAAAGATTCCATACGATTGTAAGGAATTGTTATGGGTATCAAGGATTTAAAAAAGTTGGAATTATTTCCAGGGATTTCAAAGAATTTCAACAGAATTAAACAAAATCAGTCGATTTAAATAGACGGTAAAGATTGCAGAGCTCTTGGGATAGTTGAAACGATTCATTAAAGTTCCTAAAAATATCAAATTTTTCAAGGGATTTCAAAGGATTTTACTTGATTTTGTATGATTTTAATGAATTTCAAAGATTTCATCATTTTGAATGAAGTTTAAAAGACATTAAATATTTAAAGATGTACAGGATTTTACAAAAGTTAAGGGATTTACATTTTTTTAATTTTAAAGAAAATATAGTATATTTTAAAAGATTTCAAGGAATTTTACAATATTTGAGGGATTTATAGGATTTTAAAAGAAATGAAAATATTCCATACATTTCATGGATATTAAAGGACTGTCAGAATTTCGAGTTCTTTCCAGGGATTTAATAGGGTTTCAACAGAGTTAACAAAATCTAAATTTTAGTGAATTTCAACAGATTTAAAAGATTATAAATATTTAATGTTATTTTAAAAGGTTTCAAGAAAATATAGAATATTTCGAGGAATTTCAAAAGGCTTTATTAGATTTTGTTTGAATTTACTTTGTTGGAACTTTGCAGATTTTTTACTTGATTTTTGTGGAATTAGGTACTAGGGATTTTACCAAATTTAAGGGATTTCATAAATTCCAAGAGATTAAAATTCATAGAATATATTAGAGATTTCATAGGATTTCAGAAAGTTTCAAATGATTTTAAAAATGTATCCAGAATTTAAATGATATTTAAAAGTTTTCAAGGAATTCCAAAGGATTTCTACGGATTATAAGGGATTTACGATTTTTCGGGAACCTCAGAAGATCCCAACATATTTCAGAGGTTCTTGAAAAATTCAACGGATTTCAAAGCTTTTAGGGTACTTTAACGGTTTCACGCGATTTTGTTTGTCAATATTTATGATACTATTGACACTATTCTGAATTTCTCAAACGAGTCTAAGCCTTGATTAAACTAAAGATGTAAAATTCATTTCGATAAATCAATACGTAAATAATTTTAAGGTCATAACCCGGAAGTGCTGGCATTAGCACATTTAACATGGAAGGAAGGACTGCCGGTTGGTATGCACGAAGTAGAAATAATTAACAGGCTGAGAATCAGAAAAGCTTGGGATTCAATTCTTCCTCCGATGGATTCTGAAGCTAATACTAAGCTTCGAGCAAGTATCATAGCAGCTTTGGAAGCTGATCAATGGTCCTTTAGAGAAGCTGTGAGTATTATTTAATCTCAGAATTAAAACCATCAGGGAAAAGTCAAGGATTTGAAAAAATTGCAATTGTCAGTATTTTCTATGAGAGGCACTTCAAATATATTTCAAGGAGAGTAAATTTGACATTTTAATTTGAAATTAATTTATTCTGTTTATAAAAAATTCTAAAGTGAAAATTATACGCGATTAATATTCTGTTCTTTCAATATTAATGATCGGGGAAGTTGAAAAATTAGGGAATTTATTTTCTTCGTGTTTTTATTTCTTTTTTTACTTAGCAATTTCTTCCTCCTAACGATTATACTTTTATATAACATTTTTATTATTTGGTGGAAATTCAAAAGTTTTGGTAAAAATCAACTTGTTTAATTGAAAATTTATATTTTGATGTGAAATGATCAACTGAAATACTTCTTAGTTAAAAATGTATTTTTTTGATTTAAAAATTAATCTATTTTACTAGAAATGTTTATGTTTATTTGGCTGAAAATTCAACTGTTTAGTTGAAAAATGACACCTTCTTTCGTTGTAATTTTCAAATATTTTTTTGAAAATTCGTCTTTTGGTAGAATTGACATGTTTTTTATTAATAATTCTAATCTATTTTCGCTCGAAATATTTGCTATTACATTATTGATTGAACTACTTGGCTGAAGGTTGAACCGCTTTGTTACAAAATCATTTTTTGTTAAATAATGATTTTTTTGTTAAAGATTCATCATTTTAGTTGAAAATTCATCTTTTTGGTTGAAAATTGTTTTGTTTTGATTGAAAATTAATTATTCCAGTTTAGGATTGATAATTTTTTATTAGTTGAAAACTCATCTCTTTGGTTGAAAGTCGAACTATTTTGTTGAAGATTAAAATTTTTAATTTAAAAATTCAACTATGTGGGTAAAAGTTGCACAACTTTAGTTAAAACTTTAACTACTTTGTTTTGAATTCACCTTTTTTAAATTATTTTTTGTTTCTTTATTGCTTAAAAATGCAAATGTTTAGATAAAAATGACTTTCTTTTATTTTTTGTCTAAGAAATGGTCATTTGTTAAAAATTTGTCTTTTTTGTTGAAAATTTATCTTCGTTGGTTATAAAATTAACTAATTGTTTGCAAATGCATGTCCTTTGCTGAAAAATCATCTTGTTGGTAGAAAATTTGATTTTTCTGTTTATAAAAATGCAGCTATTTCATTTTTCGTTGAGAAGTCGTCTTTGAGGGTCGAAAATTCAACTATCTGGTTAAAAGAGCAACTATTTTGTCAAAAATGTAATTACTTTGTTAAAAATTCAAGTTTATATGTACAGAAAATTCGTTCTTTTGGATTAACAACTCATATTTTTTTGTTGACAATTCAACTGTTTTCTTCTAAATTCTATTATTCTTATGAAATTCTATCGGCTTTGGTAGAATTCATATGTTTTTTATTAAAAATTATAATATTTTTTGCCAAGTAGTTTGTAAAAAAATCATTTTTTTGTTGAAGAAGGTTCATCATTTTAGATGAGAATTCATCTCTTTAGTTGAAAATTCGTTTTTCTTTTGTTGAAAATGAATTTCTTTAATTGAAAATTTAACTATTCCGGATGAAGATTCACCATTTTATATTAGTGCAAAATTCATCGCTTTAATTGAAAGATAAACTATTTTGTTGAAAATTTATCATTTTAAATGATAAATTCCTCAACTTGAGTAAAAGTATAAGTACTTTGTTATAATTTAATTTTTGGATTTGATGTTGTATTTTTTTGGTTGAAAATTTCACTATTTTGTTGCGAATTCTTCGTTTTTAATATTAATTTTTCTTACTGAAAATTTAGTTCTTTTATTTTTGTTTAAAATTTTTTCTCTTTTGGTGGAAAACTAATCTTCTTGGTGTGAAATTTCTTCTTTATTGGTTAAAAATGCAAATATTTAATTGTAAATGAACTTTTATGTTCAAGATTAATATTTTCGGATTGAAAATTCAACTTTTTCAAAGTAAACTCGTCTTTTGGTTTGTAGTTTCAACAGTTTGGGGGAATTTTTTGTTCTTTCTTGGCTGAAAGATCCTTATTTGTTGAAAATTCGTCTTTTTTTTACTAAAATTCATCTCTTTTGGTAGATATTTGATTTTTGTTTAAATGCAGGTATTACATCTTAAATAGTTTTTTTTTAATTCGACTATTTGAAAATTTATCTTTTTTAAGTAGAAACTTCAGGCGTTTTGTTAAAAATTCAACTATTTTGTTAAAAATACAATTATTTTTTGGAAAATTCAAGTTTATTTGGACAGGAAATTCTTCCTTTTGCATTGAAAGCTCACCTTTATTGTGGTTAAAATTTCAACTGTCTTCTACAAAATTCAATTAATTTGTTAAATATTAAAGTTTTTTGGGTTAAAGTTTAATCTTTTTTAATCATCAAAACTCAATTTAATCCTTTTTGTTTAAAATGTCAACCATTAGGTAGAAAATTCTTTTTTGTAGGTATTAAATTCAACAATTTCGTTCTAAGTTGATCTGTTTGGTTTAAAATTCATCTATTTTTAGTCGAACAATAAACTCTTCTTCTCTGGAAGAAAAGTCATGT
>JAWWLR010000054.1:38648598-38661217 GCA_035041075.1 Acraspis erinacei
TATCAGAAACTTTGGAAACCGATAAAGCCGAATCGATTAATGAGTTTTCAATTTAAGCAGATTTTACCTTTTCCGGTAAGAAAATGGACCAAGATTAAAAAGATCTTTTTCTGTTACAAAAAAAAACCTATCTCTATTAATCATCTTTTACCTTTGCAGACTCGCCTTAACTGAATAAGTTCCAAAAAGTGTTGAATTCCCAACTCTAAGCGATGTGAAAATAAAAATTGTCTCTATTTAATCTTTGCCACAACTTTTATTGCATAAAGCCTCAAGTAAATTTTTACAATTCGCCTAGAGAAAAGAGGAATACAATAAAAGCAAGGCAACGTTCAAGCTTCTATGACTAATGAATATGCAAATAAAATTTAAGTTTAATCCTAAAAACATATTCTAAAACATCATGTTCGTTATTCACTAGAAACCAGTACTGATTAGGAAAATATTGCTGTCTTTGCAATAATTTCTTTCTTATTACAATAATCCTATTCATTTTTTAAATGGATCAGAACAAAATTGCTAGTTACTCGAAAATTTGCATTTTCTATTAATTTCGCCGTGCAAAAAATTCAACTATATGCAAATAACGATGTAATAATTCCAGAGCGTCTAATCTAAACTTATTTACTGTCTTAATTAATATCAAAGCTGATCTATTAAGCAAACTTAATTCATCCAAGTATTACATATTTTCACGAATTTTAATACTTATCTCACTTTTTTGGTTCCGTTTTTATAATTAGTGGATTAGAAACTTCCCTTTAATTAATGCACCTCTAACTGATATCCCGAAATAGTTCTAATTGATTTCAGTATCACACACATCAGCCTTTTTACACTTATTATTCTTATACTCATGAGTATTAATTTACTTCCTCACGAAGTTAAGCATTCTGATGCAAGGGTTATAAAACAACATTTTCTAACTAATAATCTACGAATATTAAAAAAAAACTTTCCCCAGCCAAAGAGACTGAGAACAAACTGATCTAAACATGTTACATCATAAAAAAATAATTTGCAATCTTGTGAACAGGGTGGCGATTCGGCGGACGATTCCAAATTCCCAATTAAAATTATCAATTTTCAACAAGAATGGAAAAGTTAAACTTTCAGTTAGAAAAACTAGTTAGATTTGTTGAATTTGAAGCCAAAAAGATATATTTTCAAACAACAAAATTAATTTTCTACCAAAAAAATATCAGTTTTCAACCAGAAATTTACTAAATAAAAAATCAACTTTCAATCTTCAACTGAAATATTTGAATTTTTAAACTAAAAAAAATTAATTCTCACCGAAAAAAAGATAAATTTTCAACCAAATTTGACATAAATAAATTTTATGTTAAAAATAATAATTTTCAACCAAACAGATGAATTTTCAACTAAGACTATGAAATATTCTACTAAGATTATGAATATTTAAATGAAATAATTGAACTTTAGACCAAAAAGAGGATTTTTTAACTGAAAAAATATCATTTTTCCACCAGAAATTTACTAACTGAATTTTGTGAAAAAAAAGTTAAACAAATGAAATGAGTTTTTAATTAATATTGTGGAATATTTAACTGTTGTAATAGTAACATTTTTAGTTGAAAAAAAATTAATTTCCAACCAAAAAGGAAATAAGTTTGCAACTAAATAGTTAAATTTTCGGGAACCGAGAAATATTATTTCCAGACTAAAATATGAATTTTCAATAAAAAGTTAAAATATTTCTTAACAAGAGTTTAACTTTTAACCACGTAATTTTATTTCCAATCTAAAACATGAATTTTCAACTAAATTATAAATATTTAACTGGAATAGTTGAATCAAGCAGATTAACTTCAAAGAAAAAGATAACTTTCTATAAAAAAATCCATTTTTTAACAAAATACGTGTTTTTTCAACAATATAGTTAAATTTTCTATTAAAAAATACCAATTTCCATTCAAAATGTTGAATTTTGAACTAGGAAACATCTAATTTTCAACTAAAAAAGGAACTGTTAAATTTTTAGTTGAAGAAATTAATGAAAAGGATGAATTTTCAACCATAAAGATTAATTTTCTATAAAAAGTCGAATTTTCCACAAAGTACATACATTGTCAAACAAATGGTTTAATTTTAAGGTAAAAAATTTCCATTTTTAGTCAAAAAGTTTAAATTTCATTAAAAAAAAGATAAAGTTTTTAATTAAGATCGAACATAAATCTATTTTCTGATGAAAAAATGGTTTATGCTAAAAAAGCATAAAAATATTTACATTAAAAAACAGACTTCCAAACTACCTTACTTTTCGGCTGATTAGAGAAAAAACATTCTTCACAAAAAAACGAATTTTCAGCAAAATAGTTAAATTTTCGACTGGAATAGTTAAATTTCTAGATAATAAAAATTGATTTTCAACAAAGTAGTTATATTTTCAAGCAGAGACTGCGACTGTAGATAAAAGTAGAAATCACTTTTCTACATTTACCAAAATCATTGGAATCATGTAATAATCCGGATTAAAAAAAAAAAAAATTCCCGGCCACGTCGCCACCCTGGCTGAAGTATTAAGAATATGACTTTCGAAATGAGGAATCTACATAATAAGCTAGAAAGCAACTTCGCTTATAGAATGAAATTGAAAAGGGTGCTAGGAAAACGGTATTAGTCAGAAGATTCCTCGGCAAGAAGAGAGGACATAAACATCTTGAATTTCACGTCCTTTGCATCGGTCGAAGATTTCCTTTCAATGATCAATTTCCGTTTTTTCGCCTGGAATTCTTTCGAATTGCCAGAATCTGTTTCCCGTCCGATAACATCAATATGTTTTCGCTTACAGCCATCAATACTGTCATCTTCCCGAGCCCGACTCAATTCGGCCGTCAGATCTCCTATTTTCTGTTCCCATTCTTCCAAAGGTTTCCTCATTTCTGCAATTTGAGTGTCCTGTTCGGTTATTTTCTTCGCTTGCTCCTGCAACTTTGCACTCTGCAGTTGTATCTGCAGACCCTGTCGTTTCATTCGCTGCTTGACCTTTCCAATCTGACCTTTCACAGACACTACGGACGTTTTGTTTCTTCGGGTGCGACTGTAAATCTTCTTGAAGATTTGATGGAGCCTGTCACGGCTGAAACCGTGAGACAGGACTGAATTACCCGAGCCTGAGTGATGTGCGATTTTTAGGCTTGTAGAAGGCATATCGTAAGAACTAACGTTGCTCACTGATGCACAGATACTGTGCTTCAAGTCTGGCAAGATTTTCTCGTCGAAATGCTCCATTGCCATGCTACTAATGTCACGCAGCTCTTGTAGAATTTCATGGGGCCGAGGCGGCGTTGTCGTGAAGCTAATTTGTCTCAGAATTCGAAGAATTTCATCGATCACCTGGAATGAAGAAAAAATCAATTTTCTCTACAATTTCACAAGGTATCTTTGAATTTTTATATTTTTGGGTCCGAGTTCTGCGAAAAATTAATAAATTAAAAATTGTTTTTCTTATACAAATTATTAATCAAAGTTTATAGAACATTTTGTACAATAAAGTAAAAGAGTAAGTCACTTAGTTTGATTGAGAAGAAATTTAATATTTCAATTACTGGTCATTTTTTCTTACGCAGTTCTGAATTTTACAAACATAACATTATTTTCTACTGGAAAAAATTCAAAGTACGTGATTTGATAATAATGTATATTTTTTCTACCATATAGTAGACTTTTTAAGTAGTAAAGATCAATTTTGAACTAAAAATGAAATAGTTCAATTTCACATTATAGCTAAAAACGGTACATTTTTTTTACTGAAAAATACGAATTCTCAACTAAAAAAGAAAACATTTTCAACCAAAAAAAGCGAATTTTTTTATTAGAGTAGTTGAATTTCCAGCAAAAATATTACTTTTTAACAAAGTTGTACAACTTTTAACCAAAAAATACGAATTTTCAACGAAAAATTGAATAGTTGATATTCCAACTAAAAAAGATGTTTACATTAAATGAAAAAAATTGAATTTAAACAAAAAAGACAAATCTTAATAAAATAGTTCAATTTTCAGTTAACAAATAATTTTGAATCAAAAAAGGAAAGTTTGAACAAAATAATTAAATTTGCAACTAAAAATAAAACATTTTCAACCAAAAAAGAGGAATTCTCAAACAAGAAGATTAATTTCATACCAAAAAGTCGAGTTATCAACTACAAAATTAATTTTTGACATAAAATATATATTTTTAACAAAGTAGTTACAGTTTTAACTAACAAAATGAATATTTAACAAAAATAAATGTATTTGAAAACACGAAGAATAATATTATGAAAAACAGTAAATTTTCAAACACATAGTTGAGTTTTCAACTAAAAAGATCGATTATCTAGAAAAGAAAACGAATTTTTTTTAAATAGTTTAATTTTCAACCTATAAGTGATTTTTCAACATTTTTCAAGTTAAATTTTCAATTATAAATCAATTTTTAACGAAAAAACTGAATTTCATCAAAACCGTTTATTTTAAACTAATTTAATGATAGCAATATTTGATACTTCATTCAAAAAATATTTCAAATTAAAAGCGGTTGAATTGAACCAAAAAGGGACGAATTTCAACAAATAATGTAATTTTTGAAATAAAAAAGATCAGTTTTTCTTCAAAAATAAAACAAGCACACATAAAAGACCAATTTTCAATCAAAGAAAAAAAACTTCAAGCTATACAATTTTAATCAAAAACAGTTGAATTAAAGAAGAAAAAAAACGCTTTTTGACAAAAAAGTTGTTTTTTGAATTTTAAAATATAGGTGTTTTTAGTTTTCGCCATAAAAAAGTCAATTTTTTAAAATATTTACTATGAAATATTTTACTATTCAGAAATATGTAACAAAAACTGACCGTACTTGAAATATTATATTTTTTCTTTTCGAATTGAATTACAGGGGAAATAGGGCGATTTCTCACGAAAACAGTTAAACAATTTAATCAAATTACTGTAGGTACCATATTCCTAAGATCGAAAAATATTGAATTTTCAACAAAATAGTTGAATGTTCGATAAAAAAACTCTGAATTCTTTACCAAAATACGAATTTTTAATCAATCTTGAACACAAAAAGACGAATTTTCATTACAAGAGTTCAGTTCTCAAGGCAAAAAAATATAATTTTTCAGAAATCATGAGCAGTATTTTCTATAAATTAGAACTTTATAACCAAAAAGACAAATTTGCAACTACGAAGGATTTTTCAGCCAAAAAAGAAAAAAATGTCAAACAAATTGTAAAATTTTTAAGCTGAAAAAGCGAATTTTGTACAAAACAGTTAAGTATTCCATCCGAAAATATGAATTTTCAAGGAAAAAGTTAATTTAAAAAGAAAAGACGAATTTTCAGTCTAAAAGGACGATTTTTCTATAAAAAACAAAAACAAATATTCAACAAAACAGTTGAATTGAACCAAAAAAGAATAACATTTTCAATCAAATGACACGATTTTTAAGAAAAACAGGAAATCTTTTTCTTAAAATTAATTTTTCTAACATAAAATAATCATTTTCAAGTTTCGAAATTTCTCTTCTACTTACTCGAAATTTTTCCAGGAGTAATAGGTATTCAATATTCATTTATACAACAAAATTCAACAATTTTACATAAAAATTATAAGTTTTCAAATAGAACAATTAAAATTGTAACGTTCAAAGTTTTTATTTTGAATATTTCTTGTTTATTATTTATTATAAATAAGCAGTTCAATATTTCAAAATATTAAGTAATTAAACTTTTCCTTAATTACAAAATTCCAAATTCTCAAATTTTAGACTGAAAGAATATCTGAAATTCAGTAAATTTGAATATAATAATTAATAAATAATAATTATGAATATATTATTTTGACGTTATTTCAAAATTATAAATAGTTTTTTTCTAATTTAAACGATTAAAATTTGAACTGACTCCGAATCGTCTTGTAAACTCGATTTCATTATTAATCAATTCTTAATCCTCAATCCAGTTCAATTTTAAAAATTATTATAATTTACATTCACAGTTGATCAAATAAATTTTTATTTTATCAAAAATTGTCCACTTCAAATAATTATATTTTTGAATTTTTTAAGTCTCGAAATCGGCATTTTTCAAATTAAAGATTTTCGAATTATGCATTGTAAATCGAATGCTACAATATTTGAAATACATAATATTTCAACTAATTGTTTAAAAAACTTTAAATCAAACTTGAATAGATTTTTTCTAAACAATTGTAAAATTTCCGGTCAAAAGATAAATTCACTGTTATTTTCCGGTCTAATAAAATCCCCGCCGGTTTCGCGGTCCAGCGGCCACCCTGCAAAAGGATGAATTCGCAACCAGAAATAAAACAGTAAATTTTTAAAGAAAAAATAGTTGGGGTTTTCTTTTATTTAAGAGAAAAAACGGGAAAGTTGCTTGAAAACAGGGGAAAAATAGGAATTCTTTTTGAAAAATAGGAAAATAGTGTGAAGTCTGCCCTGTAAAGAATGTTAAGATATGAAAATATCAAATGAAGAACCTACTTTTCCGGGAATAAAACAGCATAGATTTAGATCCACGTATTTTATGAATGTCATGGACAACATCGAAATTCGTGTCTCAATCGCTGTTAAAATGTCGCAATGCCGTGACAAAGGATGACTTCTTCTTTCTGATTCTCTGCGTGGAAGTTGACTTTTCACTGAACGTAAACATTGCCCGTGATACTTTTCCATTAAATTAAAACCTCGATTCAACAGTTTCTTGCAAATGCGATCAAACTGCTTGCAGACCTAGAATTTACATTAAAAAGAAAGTTTGACTAGGCGAATTATCATTTTAATTGAAAACTAAAATTATGTTTCTTTTATTTACCATGCAATTTTGTGTTTTTAATTTCTTTTGTACAGCAAAAGAGCTTTGAGTTTTTAAAATTACAATTTCTAGTGCTGACTAATAAATAACTATTAAAGAATAAAGAAAAGTTTGCCATTGTCACTCGTAACAAAAGATGACCCTGACGTACAAGTAATCAGAGCAAAAAGTACATGTTATATAAAAAATAGAGGAGTCTCAAATAAAAAGAAAATGATTCATATTTATTTCTGGTTGGAGTAAAATCGATTCAAATTTGAAATTTAAAAAGTACAGTAGGCTAACCAAATTAGTTTTGCACGAAAACAAAGTGTCTATTTTTGGAGTAAAAATAGTATTCAGAGGGATTTTTGAAAATCCGAAGTAGGAAAGTTATTAATGAAAAAGATCTTTAACATATAGATATAGTAGTATTTATTTATAATCCTTCTTACAATTCTGTTTTTCGCAATTTCGTCGTAGGAGAGGTTAGTGAGAATTTCCTCCAGCACATCTTCAGGCAGGTTGTCTAATCTTAACATTTCACTACTGTAATAAGTCATTGTAACACATTCGACTTTATTCCACAAAGATAAGCAGTCTATTAATCTGAGCACCAGTTTTGTTGATTAAAATCTGCGCATTATAAGTACTTCACGACAAGAAAACAATAACAAAGACTAAAAGTGAGGGGACCCAAAAACAAGTTCTAGACTTTTGTTTACGGCAAGTTCACAAGATGCTGCTGCTTTCATTTTCAAAGCGCATGTGTAAAAACGGCCTTCTTATTGGTCAACCAGCTCCCGCGTTTCTCTTTCAAACATTTAAAAATAGGAATTTATTCAACAAATGGGGAAGTTTACCACTTACCAAGTGCGCGATCTATTCGGGTCCGAATTCTGCGAAAATTTAATATATGAAAAACAGCTTCTTTTATACAAATTATTAATCAGAGGTTATAATTAGTTTGTAAAATCGAGTTCATGTGTCATTCTATTTGAAAAGAAAAAAATAATATTTTAAGTAGGGTCAGTGTTTCTTGCATAGTTCTCAATTTCATAACAAATCATTTTTTACTGAAAGAACGTTACAATGTACATATTTTCAAAAGATTTATATTTTTTATAGCGAAAAATAAACACAATCATATTTTCAAATTAAAAAACAAACTGTTTTAGAGAAAATCGTCTTCTTTTTCTTTTGGTTGAATTCAACTGTTTTTTGCTAAAGTTTTATTCGTTGAAGTTTCTTCTCTTTGGTTAAAAATGTAACTATTTTATTGAAAATTTGTCTTTTATTTGTTTTATTTTTTTTTATAAACTGATCTTTTTTATTTGAAAAATTACATGCTATGTTAAAACATCGTCCTTTTTGGTTAAATTCAGAGGCTTTTCATTTTAATTTTTTTTTTGAAATATCAACTATTACATTATACGTTGTTCGTTAAAGATTCATCTCTTTGGTTTAAAATAAACTATTTTTGTGAAAATCGGTTGATTTTTCATAAAAAAATTGATTAACTGAACATTTAACTTGTCCACTTTTCGTTAAAAATCATCACTTTTAATTTAAGAATCAACCATTTAGATGAAAATTAATGTATTTTATTCAAAATTCTTCTCTCTTGGCTGATTACTTTAGTTTAAAATTCGTCTATATGACTGAAAGTTCAATTATTCTATTTAAAAATTCGCTTTTTTTACGAATATACATTTTTTTAACAAAAAATGGAAATATTTCATTTTTGGTTAAAAATGTTTTCTTCTTTGGTTCAAAAATTCACTTCTTTTGTTGCAAGTAGAACTATATTGTTGAAAATTAAATTTTTTATCTAAAAATTTTCCTATTCTATTTTTGGAATTTTTTCTTAATTGCACAATTTTGTTGAAAATTCATTTTCTTGTAGTAGAAAAATACCTTCTTCAATTAGAAATTTAAATGTTTATTTGAAAAATCATGTATTTTGTTGAAAATTGCCTTACTAGTAGAAACTTAATCTTCTTCTTTGAAAATTCATCATTTTGGTTGAAAATGGAATTGTTTCAATTTTTCAGCAGACAATAATGTTGTGTGTGTAAAATTCAGAACTACACAAAAAAAGTTACCAGTAATTAAAATATTTAATTTGTTCTCTTCAAACTGAATTGCTTACTCTTTTAAATTATTTTTAAAATGAACTATAAACTTTTATTAATAAATTGTATAAGAAAGAAATTTTTATATTTATAAAATTTAGATTTTTGCATAACTCGTACCCGAAAAAGATCGCACTCTCTGGTGAAAAGTAAACTTCTCCATTACTATTCTTTAACAATCAACTTTACTTTTAAAAAATGTATTATTAAAAATTAAGTGAATAAGAAATTAAGAATGAAATGTATAATATTGATTTAAATATTTAAAGTAATACACTTAAATCTAAATTTCTCTAGATATGTCTTTTTTACATAAATTGTCCTTTTTCTGAATAAGAAATTCCTAACAGTACCATACATTTTATTCATTTACATGAGTGCGTGTATGCCAAAAAATAATTTCCTATTCATAAAAAGTGGCTCGGGATTGCAATTGATTGGATACTGAAACATAAAATTAATATTAGTTTATTTAAACCTTGTCTGGAAACCCACGGGGTGCCTACCGCGATACATTTTTGCATTTAAATGGAGTAAAAATTAAAATTTAGCACAGGCCCTCCGAATAGTCGAATAGTCGTATACTTTGAAGACGATTATTTTTGCAAACAAAATTCTTAAATAATTTCTTGAATAAATAAATAAATATATATATATATATATTTTGTTGTTGGACAACACCTCGGATACCATCATATAAAAATTCAGATTTCATTGTATTATTATTTTCTTAGCAAGTTATTTAATTCATGGGCACGAAATTTGTTAAGTGTGCGGCAACCCGACATGCAGCATGGTTCGTCGGATTGCAGTGCAACCGTTCTGTTCGCGAGGTTCGCTAAGGAAGCGATATTAATTTGAATAAACGAAAAGAAAACGATTTTAATTGCATAATTATTTAAAAAAAATTTTAGCTGGGCACCCTGGTACCCTGGGTCTGTAACAACGGATGAAGCTTTTGGGTGCGCACAGAAGTTTTAAAATTAGACTGCAATAAACGTTGTATAATTTTATCAAACAAACCTCTTATTCACATTGAGCTCGGCATTCTTCAATTTTTTCAAAATTGTTTGGATTTTGCTCACATCCTTCGTATTTAAATTCAACACATTTTTCTTGTTGAGAATCATATCCATATCTTATTTCAGTTGCTCTGCATTTTCCTACTTCTAGAGGTTGCATACAATCTATGTATAAAAAATATTGTTTAATATTACCATGAAAATGTATAAATTAAAAAATATATTTTATTAATCTTCATATTGTTTAATTTTATACATATAGTAGGGGGAGTTAAAAAACTACGTCACACTGTTAGGGTGGGGAAGGGTTAATAAATTTTGTGATAACTTGAAAGTATCAATTTGTATACATTTTTTTGCTTAAGAAAACACTGCTTTTATTTTATACAGACAAAGTATTTCAACATTACGATTGTACTTTTTTTTGTTTTATTCAGGCGTAAATGATTTTTTCCACATGCAAAACTTGTTAGGTTGAAAATTCAACTGTTTATTTTTAGCTTGGAAAATAAAAAATTTGTTGGAAAATTAAAGTGTTCAGTTAAAAATTAACCATTTTTCGAAAATTCTTATTTTCGTGTTGAAAATTCCACTATTTTGTAGAAATATTAGGTATTCTGTTGAAAATTCAACTTTTTGGTAGGAAATTATTCTTCTTGGTTGAAAATTAATTTTTTTCGTTTCAAAATGTAACTACTTGATTAAAAGTTGAATTATTCAAAATAACTTTTTTAAGATTCACCTCACTAGTTGAAAATTCAACTACTTGGTTGAAAGTTGAACTACTTTGATGAAAATTTCCGAATGTTTTAAGATTCACATCATGGGTATATAATGTGACTATTGTGTTGAATATTCATTTCTTTGTATGATTAAAAATGAATTTTATTTTGAAAAACTACCGATTCTTTTGTAGTTAAAATTTAATTCTTTTCTTTACAATTCTAATTTTTCGGTTGAAAATTCCACTCTCTTCTAAAAAATCGTGGTTTCGGCTTCAAAGTTCAACTGTTTGGTTAAAAATGCAACTGGTTTTTGTTGAAGTCTATTTTATTTTATTCTGTTTGAAATTCGACTATTTGGTTGAAGATTCGTCTTTTTAGTTAAAAAATTGAAGTATTTACTTTAAAATAAACGTTTTTGTTTGAAAATCATCTTTTCCGGTTAAAAAAAAATTTTCTGAAATATTCGAACTTTTAGTTTGAAAACGTTCAACATTTTATCTTCTTTAATCTTTCTCGGTTAAGGATTCCATTTTTTTTTAATTTAACAGTTTGCTTGTAAATTAATTCTGTTGTTGTAAAATTCATATTTTTGGGTTGAAAATGTAACCAATTTGTAGAAAATTCTGGTATTTTGTTGAAAATTCGTCTTTACGTGGTATGAAATTGATCCTTTTGGTGAAAAATTTAACTATTTGATTAAAAATTCCTCGTGTTTGGTTGAAAACTGAATACATTTTTTATTTCTTATAGCTTGATTTTTTCTAAAAACTTAATTATTTTATTTTTACTTGAAAATTCATCCTTTATAAGTTTGAATAGTCATGTTTTTTGTTTAAAATTATTTTTCTTTTTTTTTTAGGATTTTTTGTGCCAATCATTCAATTCTTTTGTTGAATATTTTTCGTTTTGGATAAAAAATTGTATTTTTAGTTGGTATAGTTATCTTTCATTGTTGAAAATTAACTGTTTTGTTTATAATTCTCGAATTTGGTTTGAAAATTCAACGGTATTCTAAAAAAAATAGTGTTTTTGGCTTGAAAATTCAACTATTTTACTGGTTTTTGTTGAGGTTTTATCTTTTTTGTTTGAAAGTATATCCTTTTGGGTTTGAGAGTTAACTGTATTCTAAAAGATTTGACTTTTTGTGATGAAAAATTAACTCTCTTTATGAAAATTTCTGTTGCTTGAAAATCTTTTTAGGTTGAAAATTTATTTATTTTGTATTATTTGTGACATATACAAAAATAGAAGAATAATATTTATAATATATAATATTTATTGTATTTAATTACAACACATAAAAAATCTAATCGAATATAAAATGTTTTCTCACCTGGCTTACAAACCGATAAACATTCATTTAAATGTTTGAAATTATTTCCATTTGCTTCACAACCACCGTAGACAAATTGCACACATCGTTTATCCGTTTGATTGTAAGCATAACGTTCAAGGTATGCTACACACAAACCAGTTTTAATTGATTCCGAGCAAACTGTAAATATTGACAAAATTCAATTAGACTCATTTTTTAAAAGCCTTGCCGAAAGATCAATTTATGTAAATTTTTTGAAAGTTAATCAATATTAAACTCACCGTCAGGTACAGATTGTGCCGAGGTCAACATTTCTTGATCGAGAAAAGTAACAATAAATATAAAAGCGGAGCATATCTTGGAAACCCTTTTTCGAAATATATGTTTCCTATTTAAAATACTTATTAAATCGATTGAGGGGAAATGATTATAAATGAATTTCTACAACAGTTAGAAGTTTCTTATATAGGCATACAGTGGGACCTCGTTCGTGTCGCACTCTTTCGTGTCGCTGTCGCCTACGTGTCGTAGTCACGTGATCCCTCAAAACCTCGCTCGTGTCCCGGAAATTACGTCAAAAAGTTGCGCGCGCGCTACA